>LPNX010950372.1:161287-167182 GCA_001517045.1 Pseudotsuga menziesii | reverse complement strand
CGATATAGTTTTGTAATCTTTATATAAGTGGAGACTTCAATATCCAATATGGGCTACAACCCATAAGGTGGCACCACCCACCAGAATGGTTCAATCAGCTATAACTGACTGGGATGCTACAACATCCAAACAATATTCAACTTGTCAAAAGACCAATAAGTATTTCCCCATCTCCACCCAACCTCCCTATACAAATTTTATATTACAAATTACAAATGATACATCAGACTCTTCCAAATTAAGTTTACCACAGGCACACACATCAAAAATACCAATCAACAAGTCTTCATTCTGTACTCAACAAGTCATTCAACATACAACATACTATAGCCCTGTCTCAACTATGTCCATACACCATTAGTATCTTGTCTTCATTACTGTCCACATCTACATATAGGCTTCCAAACTATTTAATTTAACACTTAGACAAAATTGTTTTTAACTTGTAAAAACAAATTTTCTTCTACTTTGGAAAATTGATTTCTCCCTCATGTGATCACCATAATGAAAACTCAAAGCATGGATAGATATCCATTTCAACAATGAACAATACCATATCATAAGATGAATTTGTTGGTACACACACAACCTCTGGAAAGCATTTCAAAATAGCTTCTCAACCTCTTTTGAACATCAAAACATATTTCTTCCCATTTTGGCAGACTCTTATTTCACACGTGTGAACACTCTATGGAGACCTGAAGTCATGTGTAGATGGAAAACTTACCAAAGAATGGATCCATGACATTTGATAAATTTACTTGCACAAAGACAGCCCTTGGCGAGCATTTCCAACTGACCTCTCAAACTCCTATTTTTAACACTTGGTCAATTTTCTTTTGTTCTCACTATGCAAACTATTATTTTTCCTATTTTTTGCAGATTGATATTTTGCATATGAGACCATCATAAGACAACTTGAAGGTATGGCTGGATAGTCAACTCACCAAGGAACATGCCTATGCTACCTGATGAATTTTATCATCAAAATAACCACTCCTTGAGGGCATTTGAAAATGCCTTTTCAATTTCCTGAATCTAACATTTAACTGTATTTCTTGTGTTCTTAAAATGCAAAATAATATTTTTTTTACTTTCGGTAGATTTATATCTTTGTCATAAAACACTCCATAGGATAATTGAGACCATGGTTAGATGCACCCATCAGCAAGCTATAGCCTAACACTTTCATATTATTTTTGTCATCCTATGAGATAGGGAGGGCATTTCCCTGAGGCCACTAAGACAGTTTTGCTAGTACTGGAATAGTGCAAAACAACTTGAAACTTTGTTTTGGTAGACCATTATCTTTGTCATCAAACATCTTCTTTGAGAATTAAGACCATGGAGAGATAGCCTCTTCAACAAGTTGTAGGATGAAATCTTCATATAATTTTTATCATACACCTATAAGGTATGGTGGGCATTTTCCTAAGGCCACATGAGCTAGTTTTTCCAACACTTCAACCATTTTCTTAGTCTGGTCTAATCTTCCTAAAATACTGTTTTGGAAGGTTCATAACTTCTTCCTCGGCTATTTCGAATACAATATTAATACATGATTAGGTAGGACAAATATCAATCTCCAATACCCCCATTTGGTGCGGCCATTTTCTTCAACACACAATTTGTGGCGGGCATTTTCTTAAGGCTACCTAATCCAGTTTTCCAACAGTTAGTCATTTTTAGGACTTTCCCCATAATTTATTCTGAAACATCATTTTGGCAGATTCATAAATTTTTCTTCAAACATGATTAAGGAGAAATAATACCATGGTTAGGTAGAAAAACCAATACAATACAAGACCCCCATGTGCTATGGGAATTTACTCTAACCCATAATTTAGGGCGGGCATCTTTCTGAGGCTACTTAGCCATTTTTCTTGCTTTGGCAGAAACCCCTATTTTGGAAGGTCCATAACTTCTCCCTCGGGCACTTTCAAAACAAACTGAAGACATGGCCATGTAGGAAAAAAAACAATATATAGGACCCCCATGTGGTGCAGGAATTAATATTCTCCTATGAACTATGGCGCACTTTTCCCTAAGGAAACTTTTACTAATTTCCCCATACTTTGTCGTTTTCTTGTTTTTCACCAAATTACCATATTTTTCCAAAATGATTGTCATTAATGTTGTCATCAATGACAATCCTATTCATCACAGTATTCATGTTTTTCTTTATAGAAATTGGTGTATAATATACTGCATCTAGAAATATACTTATATCTAATGTATTTATCAAGTTACTGTTTGGTATGGTGTAGGTAAGACAATCATTTGTCACTACAAGGATATTTCACTATGAATGAAAATGCAAGGAAGCTTGCTCAGTTTAGAGTGGCATTAGAGGTGAGGGGAGAAGGAAAATGTTATTTCCCTTGCTTTGATTGCAGGGGCTTGCAAAGAAGAAGAATTTTAATAACGACAGTTGAAAGACATTGTAGGGAGAAGGGGCAAGCCGAAGGGAGTTATGAATATCGTCCCTTATTAAGAGGTTATTCAATTTTTAATGTAATCTCTGTAATAGTAATCATGTCATGAATTTCATTAAAATGTCTTATCATTTTATTATAATCTCTATACACACTAATTTTACTATGTTGTTTGTAAATATATAGACAGTGGCCCAAAATGTCCCCTTCCAGAGAGTCATTTTCCAAGTACTAACAGAAATACTCATTTATAGGGTGATGAACATCTAGATCAGAATATTGAATCTAATCAAGTTCTTAATGATGATATTGATGGAGATAATGTTAGTAATACAAATAGGGAAGATGAGATACATAGATTGATCCAAGAGACATTTTCTCTAATGGATGAGGACAACCAGGATGATAGTCATGATGTTGATCCTCTACTTGAGAAGGCACATTAACCTCTTTATGAAAGCTCGAAAACAAATATTCTATCTACTATATTGTCGTTAGTGAACTTGAAGGTTTCGAATGGTTTATCAAACACCTATTTCACATAGATATTGAGGTATGTAATTTGTTAATTATTTATGTCTACATGTTCACATGTACATAAAGGGTTGAATTTTTTCCTATATTGCTATTGTTATCTAATTTGTAAAGTATGGATGCAATATTGATGATCAATACTGTTTACATTGACTTATTCTTTTGAATTTTCTAGATTGTTAGGTGAATTTCTATTACCAACGTCAAATATTTTTCCACGCACATATTGAGAGATATATGTGATTATGAAAGAATTTGGAATGGAGTATCAAGCTATTGATACATGTCCTAATGATAATATCATATACTATGGACAATATGCATTAGAAAATGAATTCCCACAATTTCAAACAAGTAGGTATCGAACTGATAAAGTGACAAAAAAGGTGCCTCACAAATTTCTTCATTATATTCCAATAATTACACGTCTCGAGCGGTTGTTTAGGTGTCAAAGTATAGCACAGTTTATGGATTTCCATGCAAAGAATGGAAGTCAATAAGATGTTATTCGAATTCCTGTAGATGGGTCTGCATTTAGGTACATCGAAGAAAAGTGGCCAATTTTCAAAGAAGAACCTCGTGATGTTAAACTTTCGTTGGCAGCTGATGGTGTCAATCCATTTGGAGAGTTTCGTTCTACCTACTCAGTGTGGCTAGTTTTTGTTATAAACAATAACCTTCCTCCTTGGATGTCAGTCAAGAGAGAGCACACAATGTTGGCGATTATTGTTCTAGGTATTTAATTAATTTGTATTTTTTTACTTGAAAGTTTGATCACTAAGTATTTCATTTCTTTGTTTCATGCATGATAACTATGTCTTTTATATATAACGACATATAGCTAAATATAATTAATCATGTATGTTGGACCAATTAGGTAAGTACCAGGTTAAAGATATGAACGTATATATTGAGCCTCTTATTGATGAGTTGTTGAAGTTATGGGCTGGTGTCACTATGTATGACATCTATAGACCAATAGGGCAAAGACGATTTCAATTCCATGGAATACTTGGATGGACAATTCATGATGCTCCCAGGTTAACACATTTTTGTGGTATATTGTTACTTTATTTTGTTCTTTAATATTATATATATCTATTGAAAATATCATGCATTATTTTAAATGGTAATTCTAATTCACTAAACTAATTCATGTATCTTGTAGGTCTTCAAACAAAGTGTAAATTTGCATGTCCTGCTTGCGGTCCCATGATAAAATCTCATCATTTAAGGAGTTTAGCAAATGAAGTGTTTGATGAGTATAGGCACTTTCTGCCTAAGAACCATATTTATCAAACTACAGACAAAGAAAATTTCAATGGTAAAGAAGAGAATGGGAAAAAACCACAAAGAATGACACCTCATCTATAATAGAAATAGAAATCATCAAGGTATGCCAAATTATTTATGTATTGTTGGAATATTGGTCAATACTCAGCCAAATTTCTGAATATGCAAAACAATATTTTCCTACTTTGGTAGATTGATTTCTTTCACATGTGACCATCATAAGGAAAACTGAAAGCATGGGTGGATAACCACTTCAACAAGGAACATATCTATGCCACCCTATGAATTTTATTAGCACAAGGACACTGTTGAGTATGGTTGTCATTGATGTAAAAGGAGGTCATTAATGAAAAAAGAAGTGTTGATATGGCATGGGTGATGAGGTTGAAAAACACATGTTGGTATCCTAATGTCTCATGATGTCATTGTTACATTCAGGTAGTAGTTGGTAATGGTATGATAATTTGGGGATTTTGACTAAGTCTTGAAAAACTTCCCTAAAGAAGTTGCCTTAGGAAAATGATCACCATAATTTATAAGAAGAATAAAATGCCCGCTATGACCTGCCATCCCATAGTTTGTTGAAATATCTATCTAACCATGGCCCCAGTTCTCAAAAAAACTCCTTGAAGAAGAAGATATAGGTCTCCCAAAAGAAGGATTTTTGGTTAAATTAGTCAGAATTGCTCTAGGGAAATGCTTGCCATAACTTGTGGGTTGAATAAAATGACCACACCACATGGTCATCCTATAGGTGTATGTTTTTTCTACCTGACCATGTTCTCACATTGGTTTGATAATGCTTGAGGAATAAGATATGGATATGCCAAAACAAGGTTTCAGGCCGTTTTACACCAAAGTTCAGTAAAATGCCTGCCCAAGGAAAATGAAGATGAGTCTGGGAGTGAAATCAGAATAGGTGTTCTTAGTAAGGTTTAATAGATCATCTAGTAGCATTAGTTCAGGTTTTTGGTGAAACGAAAAATCCACCTTAGGTTTTGGACAAATTGTCTATGGAATTATTGGTAAAATATGCCTAAGTGGCCTCAAGGAAATGCACGCCACCTCTCATAGGATGATGAGAAAAATTACATGAAAGTGATAGGATCTATTATGTTGGTTGGTGCATCCAACCATGATTTCATATTTCCCAAAGAGTCTCTGAGGAGGAAGATATCAATCTGCCAAAAGTGCTTCTCACCTTCATTTGCACTATCCCAGTAAAATGCCCACCTAGGTTAGATGATGAGGTTGCAGGAGAGAATATTGGAATGGTTGAGTCGGTATGATATTCCTATCACTGTTGATGTATCACTCTCTAAGTTTGGTGAAAAAAATAAAATCACCTTGGTGACTTAGGGTTTGAAGAGATTTGTCTAAGTGTCAATAAGCAGTTTGGAAGACCACTTTCAAATGCCTTCCAAATGTTGGGTGTATGTCAATAGGTTCATCAATTGGAATGGATTTGTTCTTTGTTGAAATGGCTATCCAACAATACTTTCATGCTGACTTACAATGGTCACATATGCAAAACATCAATCTATCAAAAGTAGGAAAAATACCATTTTGCATATTGAGAAACACAAGAAAATTGCCTAAGTGTTGAGAACAGGATTTTGAGAGGTCGTTTGGA
>LPNX010950372.1:48787-156287 GCA_001517045.1 Pseudotsuga menziesii | reverse complement strand
ACCATCATCTGCGCTGACTTCATCATCATCATCATCGTTTTCATCCTTCAACGGACTTATGTATAGGATCTCACTATAAGCAATGCAACCAATACAAATTATGACAAAATCCTAGTTAAATTAATTTAAATAAAATTAAACTACACTAAATTAAAAACATAGAGTTGTTTAACTATAATTAATTTAAAATGCAACAAAATATAAAATATGCAAATAAAAAAATCCAAATTAAACTAAACAAAAGATAAATATGCAAAATAAAAAAACAAAACAAAACAAAAAATATAAAATATGCAAATTAACAAACAAAAAAAGGTAGAATTTGTTAGAATTTTATTATTTAAGCTACGGTTAACTTAGGATCTTAACTGAGAGAATAACAAGCAGATCAATCAAACACATAAGACCATGAACACAAAGATTTTACTTAGGGAAACCATAAAGGAGAAAACCCCACAACTTCCTCAGAGATAGAATCAACACCAAATAGCAAAGCCCCAAAAATAGTAAGATGATATCCCGACAACAGTAGCTTCTTTCTCTCTAGCCCTAACAACTTCTTCTTCCTCAGCTATGCGCTACAACTGAGTGTGAGTGAGTGTGTGATAAATAGAGAGGCTCACTCTCTATTTATATTAATTCCTGACTTGACAATGGCTCACTAGGGCCGACTTCTCTAGGAGATTCTAATAACCCTAGTGCCCCAGAACTGCGGGGAATTTGATCCTTGAACAATGGGAGGGTTACCCACAATGACTTGACATGACTTGTTTACATTATAGGACCTCTCGATAGGAACATTGGGTCATGAAATGACTCAAATACATTATAGACACTTCCCGGAATAAAAATCGGGGTACAAGACATAAGATATACAAGTGAATACATTCCAAAGTTACAAATACATCAACACTCCCTCTTAACTAGGAAGGTATTCTTTTGACACAATTTTCAGCATTGGTCTTCTTCTTTGTATCGACTGCATCATTTCATCATATTCATCTTCAAGTTGTCTTCATCTTCAAGCCTTCTTCATCTTCAATTCATCATCATCTTCAAGTCTTCTTCATCTTCAAGTCTTCTTCTAAGTCATCTTCTTCTTCAAGTCTTCTTCATCATGGGATCTGGATCATCATGACTACTGGATCATCGTTGCTAGATCATCATCATTGTATCATCATCAAATCTGGATCATCATCAAGTCTGGATCATCATCACATCTGGATCATCACTTGATCTGGATCATGATCATCGGTGCTATCTCTTGATTCTTCTCATCACAGGAAGTTCTACAGAGCCAACCCTTTTTCATGCTATTTGTAGGCCTACCCTTCATGTAGGTATTTAGCGCTTATATCTGACCCTAAGTTAGAATGGACTACCCATCTCATACATCTGACCTCATTTTGTTAGAAGGGCACGCCCAACACTCACATCTGACCTCATCTTATAAGAAAGGCCCAGCACTCACATCTGACCATGTGTAAACACATCACGCCAGAATGGCTCAACACTTATATCCAACCGTGTGTGAACACACTGCATCGGAAGGGCTCTGCACTTACATCCAACCATGTTCAAAAACACCGCATCAGAAGGGATCTACACTTACACCCGACCATGTTTCAAAACACAGCATCAGAAGGGATTTGCACTTACATCTGACCATGTTTAAAAACACCGCATTAGAAGGGCTTTACACTTACATTCAACCATGTGCAAACACACCGCATCGAAAGGGATCTTAGTCCCAGACTGAGGATTCCTGGTAATTGACCAAGTGCCTCCATTATCCTAGAGAATGGAATCATCCCTTATATCTGATCAAGTGGGAACACATCCCTCAATCACATCAAAATGGCCATGCACTCATATTTGATCATGTAAGACTACATCCCACAGTCATATCAGAATGGCCCTCAGTCCTAGACTGAGTATTCTTGGTAACTGACCAAGTGCCTTCATTCCAAGAATGGAATTAAGCACTTATATCTGATCATGTAGGAACCAATCCTACAGTCACATCAAAATGGCCCAGCACTCACATTTGACATGGAAGGAACCAAATCCTCTCACCATGACAGAATGGCTTAGCCCGTACATCTGACCATGGAAGGAACCTAATCCCCTAACCATGTCAGAATGGCTCTAGGTCTCATCGTTTCCCTTTTGAGGGAACCTCGATCTGGATAACACTAGACTTCTCCCTGAAGTACTCAAACTTCACTCTAGCCAATGGCCTCATCAACACATCAACTATCTGTTCTTCCATTGCAACAAACTAGAGATTCACTACTCCTCTTTGCACCATATCCCTAATATAGTGATACTTGATATTTATATGCTTTGAGTTGTCATGGAACACTGGGTTTTTTGACAACTTCACACAACTTTGGTTGTCGTAATATATACAAGTAGCATCCAACTGGAGATCAAATAAATCAGAAAATAGATTTCTTAGCCACACTACCTTGCAACTAACTGAAGAAGGTGCGACATATTCTGCTTCAGTTGTACTCAGTGCCAGACAAGATTGCTTCCTACTAAACCAAGATATCATACGTGATCCCATACTGAAGCAGCATCCTGAAGTCCTCTTCCTATTGATGGCACTACTTGCTCAATTTGAATCAACATAACCCTCTAGGTCAATCTTCTGATTTGCCTCATACTTGAGTCCATAATCAACTGTACCCTTTAGGTACCTCAGAATATGATTTGTAGAAATCAAGTGAACATGTCTCGGATCTTTTAGGAACTGGCTCAAGGTGTTCACATCAAAGCAAATATCTGGTCTCGTGTTCGTCAGGTACATCAAGGACCCAATCATCTGACGATACATCATAGCATCAACCATTTCTAATGAAGCATCACTCAATAGCTTCAGGTTTGATGCCATAGGTGTGGTTATGGCCTTGCAGTCCATCATCCCAAATCTCTTCAGAATCTCTACTGCATACTTCCCTTATCCAAGGAAGATTCCATCCGCATTCTATCACACCTTCATGCCTAAAAAATAGTGCATCATACCCAAGTATTTCATTTCAAACTCGGCAGCAAGTTTTCTCTTTCGTATCAACAATCAACCCATCCATACCTGTTACAAATAGATCATCCACATACAATAAGAGTATCATTGGGTTTCCATCTTCAACCTTGTAGTAAAGGTTGGAATATACTTTACTCTTGGTAAAGCCCAAACTAGATAGAAATCCAACAATTCTACTGTACCATGTCCTGGGTGCCTGTTTCAAACCGTACAGGGCTTTCTTCAATCTACACACATGAGACTCCCTATGATGTGTCTCAAAACTGAGTGGCTTCTCTACATACACTTCGTCTTCTACTACACCATTCAAGAAAGCAGTCTTGACATCCATCTGGTGTATCTTCCATTTCATCACTCCAGCCAGAGAAAGTACTGATATGATGGAAGTGTATCTAGCTACAGGTGCAAAATTTTCTTCATAATCTATTCCTTCTTTTTGGGAGAAGATATGAGCCACGAATATTGCTTTATATTTATCTATGCTACCATCTGCAGCATGCTTGATCTTGTAGATCCATTTGGAAGTTACAATGGACTTCCCTTCTGGTCTTGGGACAACATCCCAAACATCATTCTTCATGATTAATTGATATTCTTCGATCATAGCCTCCTTCCATTCTTTCCTTTCTGTCGCTTCTTCATAGTTGGAAGGTTCTTTATCAATAATGTCACATAGCAAGGCTACATAACTGGAGTATGACCTAGTTCTCTTTATTCCTCTGTGTGTTTCTTCTGAAGCTCCATATCTTTCTGCACCTTGGATAATTTCACGTACCCAAGCAATTTTCCTCTTGTGATGATTCTTCTCCTAAGGTGGATCCACAGGTTCTTGACATTCTTCTAATTCTATATCTTCTTCTTGAATTTCTTTGTTCATGTTTGTATCATGAATTCTGGGTGCTTCTGTTTCTTCAGGTTCTTTAGTCAGTCTCTTCCTGGATTTGATGTAGGCTGAATCTTCATCAAATTTTACATCTCTGCTGATGTCAATATTCTTGAACCCTTGGAAGTATATTCTGTAAGCCTTCAAGCTTTCACAGTATCCCACAAATATATCCTTCTTTCCTGAAGGATCTAACTTTGTCCTCTTTTCTTTTGGAATGTGTATGTATACAGGACAACCGAATATTCTAAGATGGCTGACTTCTAGTTTCTTGTTGGAGAAGACTTCTTCAGGTGTCTTGTTCTAGAGTACTCTGTGTGTAGTATGGTTCTGTACATACACCATTGTTCTACTAGCTTCTTCCCATAGATGCATGGGAAGATCTTGATCATGAAGCATGGCCCTTGCTACTTCCATGATCATTCTATTATTTCTTTTTGCAATCCCATTATGTTGTGGATTGTATGGAGTGGATAACTCCCTCTTAATCCCTGAGTCTTTGCAGAGCTCTTTGAATTCAGATGATGTGAATTCTCTGCCATTATCTAATTTAAAAGTATTGATCTTATTTTCTGTGCGATTCTCGATCAAGGATTTGAATTCCTTGAGCTTGTTGAATACTTCATCTTTGTTCTTCATAAATTATATCCATGCCTTTCTAGAAAAAGAATCAATAAAAGAAACATAGTATACATACCCGCTTAGTGAACAGGATGACATTGGACTTCATACATCATAGTGGATGATTTCCAAGATTCCATTTTCCTTTCTCTCGCTACTTGGAAATGTCTTCTTTGTGTTCTTCCCTTTCGCACATCCTTTGCATACACCTTCATTTTTTGTTTGCATTTCTGGGAGACCTTCAACAGATTTTCTTGCAAGTGGTAGTTCTTTGTGATGCACATGTGCAAGACTTCTATTCCAAAGCTCATTTGGTTTTACTGAGTCATGAACCAAATCTTGTTATGGTTGTCCCTTCAATTTATATAGTCCTCCTTCTTGTTCCCCAATCACTACTGCATCATCGAAAGACTTTCCCTTTGGCTACATGAGGACTTGGCCATCTACAAATGCAACCCTCATTCCTTTTGCATCCAATTCAGATATGGAGAGGAGGTTCTTGTTTAGTCCAAGTACAAACAATACATCTTTCATCTTGATAGACTTGCCATACTATAGCTTGTATGAGGATTCACCACTACCTTTTATTGGATACTGGTAGTCATCTCTGATTTTCACCTTGTGAGGTGATTCATGTTCAGATAATTTCACAAAGGATTCCTTGAATCCCGTCATATGTTTGGAAGCACCACTATATATAAGCCAGTCATTGTTGTCATGTGTGATAGTTCCCGTGAGAGGAGAAATCAGAACATATTCTTCATCACTGTCTTGCATGTTTCTCTTTGTGGAAGGTTCATCATCCTTTGCAGCATGAGCATGATGTATTCTCTTGTTTCCCTTCTTCTTGTGAGAGATACTATTGTTTCTAGGACAATCTCTAGCAAGGTTTCCTCTTTCATCACATGTATAGAAAATGTACTTAGACCTATCTGTAGGATTTCTAAAGTTACTCCTTTTGTGAGAGTGCTTACCTCTGTGGTGGCTAGATATGGTTTTCTTGGATTGTACTATGAGAGCTTGATCTTCACTTCCCATCTTTTCTTCTCGAGCTGCTATCCAAGATTCTTCTTGAGAGAATTCTTCCCATATTCTGCTGAACTTGACTAACTTCTTTCTAGCACAGATCTCTTGAATGAAAGAGTCCCATGCCCTAGGAAGACCCTTCAAGGTGGTCATCACAATCTCTGCATTCTCCACTTCTTCCTCTACTACTTCCAGTTGTTCCTTGATTTGAGAGACCCTTGTAAAGTAAGGCTTGATGGTCTCTGCATTCTGGATCTTTACATTCTTCAATAAGTTCCTCAAGGTCATCTTCCGGTTTATGTTATTTCCTTCAAATAGTTTGGCTAGGGAATTAAGCATAGCTTTAGGTGTCTTTAGGGAGGACACCTATAGTATGAGGCGATCCTTGATTGAATCAGCAATAATACTCTTAGCCATAACCAACTTATTCTTGTGTAAGGGCTTAGCCTCATCTCCCTCTGGAACTAGAATCTCCTCATTGATGTAGGAGTCCAACTCATTTTCTTCTAGGAACAGGGAGATCCTATACTTCTAGGCTCAGAAGTTATCAGCTCCCTCAATATTTTCATCAAGCTTGGTATGATGAGACCTATTAACTGAGAACCTCAAATGGAAATACAAGAGATTTAGATCTTACCAGGTTAAGATGTCAGATATGGATTTGGAGCTGAATTTCTGCAGTGCTGGTTCAGGAGCAGATTAGGGTTTGACTTTCCCAGAGTTCTGTCCAGCCAAAAACTTTGATCTTGATCTCTAAACTTCGATTTTGAGGAGGAGATCAATCTAGGCCTGCGATCACTAAAAAATTCCACTTCTGTGGAAAGCCCTAATTTCTGACTGTAGTGTCAGGTCAAAAACTGAAAATTCTCAGAATCAGATTCTGCTTCAACAGAAAGATGCGCCCTAGAGAGGAGGGTCATCCAACCCTTCTTTTGCTAAAAATCTATGGAGAGAGATGTAAAAAGTAGGAATCCCTAGTTTATGCAGCTGCAGAGTGTCTTCTTCTAAGGTTATCTCTGATACCATGTTATATTTTTATCATTTAAGCTAGCATTAACTTAGGATCTTAACTAAGAGAATAACAAGCACAATAATCAAACACATAAGACAATGAACACAAATATTTTCCTCTAGGAAACCATAAAGGAGAAAACCTTGCAACTTCCTCAGAGATAGAATCAACACCAAATAGAAAAGCCCCAAAAATAGTAAGATGATATCTCGATAGCAGTAGCCTCTTTCTCTCTAGCCCCAACAACTTCTTCTTCCTCAACTATGCGCTACAACTGAGTGTTAGTGAGTGTGTGATAAATAGAGAGGCTCACTCTCTATTTATACTAATTCCTGACTTAACAATGACTCACTGGGGCTGACTTCTCTAGGAGAGTCTAATAACCCTAGTGCATCGGAACTACGAGGACTTTAACCCTTGAACAATAGGAGGGTTACCCACAATGACTTGACATGACTTGTTTACATTATAGAACCTCCCGATAGGAACATTAGGGCAAGGCATGACTCAAATACATTATAGACACTTCCTAGAATAAAAATAAAGGTACAAGACATAATATATACAAGTGAATACATTCTAAAGTTACAAATACATCAACAGAATTCAAAAACACCTGCACACTAACTCATTAGCAAAACAATAATGAACAAGTTCACTATCATGCACTAGTTCATTAGTAGCATCCAGAGAAATAGTAATTTGATGAGCAGTGCAGTGGTAAATTGAGGAGCAAGGGATACCAATTCAGAGGATACCAACGTTCCCAGTGGAGTAAATCTGACCATAGTCCAAAGGATAAGAAAAGAATCTGGCTGCAGTCCATATGATACCAGCGTTCCCAGGGAAGGCAATTCGGCTGCAGTCCATAGGATACTGACGTTCTCATGGAAGGAAATATGACCGCAATCTAGAGGATAACAAAGGGCCCAATGAAATCCTGTAAGCCCATTAACCCTAGCAGTGTAGGAATTTGGGAAAAATACATCTAATTTCCGAACCAATATGGATTCGGTATAGTCATACTGAAATTATAATTTTTTTCCTATGCTACCATCGCTTTCATTATCGGTGGATCTAGTAAGGGTTTTCTATTATTGGAGCGTCTGAAGATCCTACTTAAATTCAGGGAAAAGACATATGGGTTGAGCACTGCAAGCCAGTCTTGCTCTTGTATAATTTTATAAATTATGGCACAATTTGAAAGCTTTTGTAATTTTATTCTATTGAATGATCCAGAACAGTGTGCAGAATCCTGTAGGATCTATAATTTGAACTGGTTCAATAGATTCTGTCGAAACTTTGAACCTGAGACATGTTTCTTCTAAGCATTTAATTTTACTTTAATAATTAGTTTTACCTCGATTATGGCACAAATTACAAGCTTTTGTTATTTTATTCTATTATATGTCTGAAACATTCTATAGAGTGCAATCTTGTGTAATTTAATGGTCTAGAACAGAGTCCTCTATGAACTATAATTTGAACTGATTTTGTCGAAACTTGAACATGAGAAATATTTCTGCTTTAAAGACGTATTTAATTTTTCTTTGATGGTATGTTTTACATGGATTATGCCACACTTTTCAAGATTTTGTAATGTTTTTATATTATGGGTCTAAAACATTTTGTAGATTGCCAAGAGATGCAATTATAATGACTGGGTACAATTCAACCTAAGACCCATTTCTCCTTTAAAGAAGCATTTTATTTTATTTTTATGCTCACTTTTACCTGAATTACAACACACTTTGCAAGCTTTTCCCATTTAATAGTTTGGATTTTGGAACAATGTATAGTTCCCTGGGACTCATGGGCTATAATTTGAATTGATTCCAGTAAATTGACCCTCATACCTCTTTCTTCTTTAAAGAAACATTTGATACAAGTATTATTTTTCAACGAAATTTATATCTTTTTCCCTCTATTTGGCATATACCATGGAAGTTAGTGTGGTTGCCTATGTTTGGTATATATCAAAGAGTCTGAAGGTTAGAAAGAATATTGTAGCATGCATGTGTCTTCACTAAACCCTCGACGAGCATTTATTCCTTAAATATATTCTATGTAATTCCGATCACACCATATCTTCCAAAATACTATGCTTAAATCCTTCTCAACATATGCAGAATTCCATTTATAAATTTATGTTTATTAATTTCCTGTAGCTTACTCTTTTATTTCACCAATACTATACATGCATACTTTTCTAACTGTTGGCATACTTATATTTTTCACATCTTAACCATCTTTAAACAAACTAAGGGTATGGATAGGTATCCACCTCAACTAGGAACAAAACCATGCCACCTTAAAACCTTACTGACAAACACACAGTATATGGTAGTCACTTTAAAATGGTCTTTCAAACTACTCAATTCAACACTTATTCAATTTTGTCAGACCCTAGTCATTACTATTCCAGGAGGCATTTTGGCAGATTCATATCTCACACGTGTGAACACCCAGAGGGAAACTGAGATCATGAGTGGATGCCCATATCATAAAAGAATGGCCCCATAACATCTGATGAATTTATCACTTAAAGAGCTGACTCTGGCATGCATTTCCAAGTGGGCTCTCAACCTCCTGTTTTCAACACTCGGTTAATTTTTCATATTTTTGGATATGCAAGCTAATGTTTTTACCTCTTTTGTTAGAATGATATTTTTCTCATGTGGTCACCATAAGAAAAAATAAGAACATGGATGGATATCCAGTTCATTAAAGAACATTCCTATACCTTCTGATGAATTTATCATCACTCAGACAGTCTCTGGCGGCCATTTCCAAATGCCTCTTCAACCTTGTGATTTGACACTTAGTCAATTTATTTAAACCCTAGGTCTCAAAGGTGATTTCAAATTTTCATCGAAATTGGAGTGTATGACATCCAATGGATGGAGGACAACCAGATGAATCCATTAAGACCAGTTTCATCCTATGGAACTACTTTCTCTCTCCTCAGTAGGCATTTTACTGAAGTATGATGTAAAAGCTGCTTAAGACACTGTTTTGGTAGATCCATAATTTCTGCCTTAGGTACTTTCAGTTCAAAGTAAAAACATGATCAGGTAGAGAACAAAAATACCTATAGGATTCCCATATCGTGCGGGTGTTTTTTTCAACCCACAAATTATGGCGGGCATTATCCTACAGCAACATGTCTAATTTGACCAAAAAGAACTTCTTTTGGGAGGCCTACATATTCTTCCTCAAAGAGTTGTTCTGAGAACTGGTGCCATGGTCGAATAGATACTTCAACCAACTATGGGATGATAGGACATGGCAGTCATTTTCTCCATCTTATAAAATATGGTGGGAATTCTCATAACACTACTACTTTAGGACAATTTTTCACCACTTAGTATTTTTCCAACTTTATCATACATGCCTATGCCCATTAACAGTGTTTTTTTCATTAATGAACATTTCTAGGATATGTCTGTCCACAATCATCAGTTCACTAAATGTCACCAATTCTCCATTCATATATTGACATCAATGCCAACACATTCATCTGCCATATTGCCAACAATGATTCCCAAGAGGATGGAGATGAGAGGTTACCCATCATCATCTCAACCTGAATATGTAACTTAGCCATTTCTAAAGCCTTAGATATTGTTAGGTCCTCATTAGTGCAACTCTCTAATTGAAGTGATAAGGATTTGAATAAAATATCCTTTTTATGGGGTCCAATGAACCCTTACTTGTCTCGGATCGAAACTGGAGATTGTTTTCCATATACTATACCTTTTCCTATTGTTTCCCTTGGATTTGAGGCTGAAACTATAGACAAAAGGACAGTTGTAGGTATCATCCATTATCACAAGAAATCAATACTTAGTTACTACTTGTGTTTAGTTCCTAATGAATAATGAATGACATGTTACACTTTGGAATGTTAGTTCCTAATGAATAATGAATGACATGTTACAATATGGAATGATGATTGTATAATCTTATTTTTTTTAAATTAAAATTATATGTTTTTGTATTTATAAGATGCCTAAACCTGTATTTTATTTGTACTTGATTTTTTTGTTATGTAATTTTTCTGTATCGTATCCGAATCGTATTCAAATCTGTACTCGAATATTGCTACTATGGTTTGACAGTTTACTTCATATTTTCTGAGGATTTATATGAAATATAGGTTGTATTTGAGGTGAAAAATGACCCATGGTTGATATTTTCCCATAAAATGCCAGCCTTGAACCCATCCATCGCCCGTTTGATAGAGAACGAGCCTGAACCATACCATCACGACCAAACAAATTCAGGATTTTCTTGTTACAGAACACCGTAGAAATGGTAAGAAAATGGTCTTGGGTAGTGTAAGATGATTCAAGGTTGTGATAAGATGATTCTGGATCCAACATCACCCTATCCACTTCCATGTGCAAAACCACTCAAAACTACCTATAATTGGTCTAAATTTGGTGACATTTCACAATGTTATCCTATTTAAAAAAAATCAGGCATATAGTTAGAGAAGGAGTACCTTGCATGATGAATCTTGCATATCAAACCACTATGGAAGAGGGAGTGTTAGACTAACGTCATCGAGTTTCGGTAGGAAATCCATGAATGAAGCAATATGACCACTTCCCATTCCAAATTGAATCAACAACATGATCTATATGAGTAAATATATTTGCTCACTAAATTATATGCACTTGATAGCTTATATTCTTGTTTTATCGAGTGTAGGTACCACCAAATAGGTATATATCACAGCTATCTTCCTCGAGTGATGGTGAAGATATACTCAAATAGGTTGAAAGTGATACGTGTTGTACTAGATCTATCGGTTCTATATCAACTAGATCTGAAAAGGTAAGGAAAAGATTTTGTAGATGCATGCAATATTTTATTGCTAATGAAGGGTCATGTAATTATGATGCTGAGAGCATAGGTGACATTTAGTTTCCCTTGAGGTATAGACATCTAGTGCAATGATGGGTACCTAATAAGCTACCTCAAGTGGACACAAATTTCTTCATCAATGGGAGGATGTATCGCATTGTTCCTTCATCCTTACATGGATTGGGGCTATTTTCCATGGATGGCATAAAGGTCAACTATGGCACTATAACTGAATTGATGGATTATGGCGGACCATTATACAGATACAATAACTGGTTGGTCTTGGTCCAATATACTAGAAGTATGAGGAGATAAAGAGTTGCCACAAATTATATACAACAAGTAGAAGATAATAAAAACAAAGAGGCGACTATGTATATTAATGGGAGACCAAAAGAATTCGGAAATGTTGTTGGCTTCATAAATAGTACATGACCAGTGAAAACAACTAAGCAACTGAATTGTGAATTTGAGGGACACGAAGAACATCATATATTTGTATGTGCAACAAAAACAATACTTCCAGGTGAAGAGTTGTTGATCGATTACAACTTAAATCGAATAGATGTGGCTTCCACGGTCCAGGGTAACCGTGAAAGGCCACACGCTATGCCTCATTAGGTAATTTCTAAATATAGTAACTAAACATGAGTACAATAACTAAATGTTTCGATTTTTTCTGTTAACATTCGATTTCCACCATTGACATTCGCTTTTTTCGTGCATATTATGAATATTTCCATGTGATAATATGCTTATTACACTGTTATGCTTATCTCATTTTTTATGTTGCAATTATTGATTCAACTTTTATTGATTGATTTATTTTGTTAGGGTTGCAGCAGTGGAAAGCCACATGCTGCTTCCATGGTCCAGGGTGACCGTGGAAGGTCACAATCTATGCCTCATGAGGTAAATGTTAAATATAGTAAATAAATATGATGTCCATAACAAAATGTTTCAATTTTTTCAGTTAACATTCGATTTTCATTGTTACCATTTGCTTTTGTCATGCTTGTTGTGAATATTTCCATATGATAACATGCTTATTACATTGTGGCAGGGGTCTGCTCATCCCCATGGATCAGAACATGTATCTCCTCCTTCAGAGGTAAAAGTAAATATTATTGCAGTATCTCATTTTTGTTTATGTTGAAATTATTGATTCAACTAAATATAGTAACTAAATATGACTACAATAACTAGAAACTACAACCCCAGAAGATTTCCATGTGACAACATGCTTATTACACTATGGTAGGGGTCTGCCCATGGTCATCATGGAACAAAATGCATGTCTTCTACTTCCAAGGTCCGAGGTGACCGTGGAAGCTCACACTCTGTGCCCCATCAGCTAAGTGTTAAATATAATAACTAAATGTTGAGATTTTTTCTATTAACATTCAATTTCCATTGTTACCATTCGCTTTTTCCATGCTTATTGTGAATATTTCCATATGATAACATGCTTATTACACCGTGGCAGGGGTCTTCTCATTGCCATGGAGCAGAACATGTTTCTTCTCCATCGGAGGTAAAAGTAAATATTATTACAATATCTCATTTTTGTTGATGTTAAAATTATTGACTCAACTAAATATAGTAACTAAATATGACTATAATAACTAGAAACTCCAACCCCAAAAGATTTCCATGTGACAACATGCTTATTACAATGTGGCAAGGGTTTGCCCATGTTCATCATGGAACATAATGTGTGTCCTCTACTTTTGAGGTAAAAATAAATATTATTGAAATATCTCATTTTTATTATGTTACAATTATTTTCATAACGTTTATTTATTGATTTATTGTGTCAAGGTGGTGCCAGTGGAAAGGAACCTACTGCTTCCATGGTCCAGGGTGACTGTGGAAGGTCACACTCTGTGCCCCGTCAGGTAAGTGTTAAATATAATAACTAATTGTTTCAATTTTTTCTATTAGCATTTGATTTCCACTGTTGACATTGGAATTTTTCTGTGCTTATGGTGAATTATTGATTGATTTATCATGTCAAGGTGGGGACCGTGGAAAGGCACTTGCTGCTTCCACAGTCCAGGGTGACGATGGAAAATCACCCACTAGAAGTATATTAGTACGGGGTGACTGTGGGAATTCACCGTCCACAACAACACATCAGGAAAGTGTTTGTTCTGAATAGTAACTAAATTTCATTACAATAATAATGTTTGAATGATGCTAAAATTATTTTTCTTAATTTTATTGTTTGATGAATTTATTCCAGTGCACTTGATCTGGGTGATGAGGAGAATGAGGATGAAATTTACTATTCCATAGACCCTATGGATACTATAAAGAAGGCCCTGAAAAAGGAAAACATAGAAATTATTTCATTGGCTTGCATAAGGCCCATGACACAAGAGATCAAGGAAATGATTGAATAGCTGAAAGAATAAATAAAATCTTATGGGGTAAGTGGAATCTTCACATATTTTTTTAAGCTATGACATGATATCATATCTGGTATTATGTTTTTTATTTTTCCAAGTGATATGATAAAGTAATTTTTTTTGTTTGTAGGAGTTTTTACAACCTGTGACTAGAGAAAATGCTAAGACAGGTATAGGTAGGAGTGATGCTCAATGCAACAAAAATGCCGACAAAGCAATGTACCAATGAGGCTTTTTGACACTCCTCTGGTTAACCTCGAATCCATTGATGACGGTGCTGATTTTGATCAGCACGACACTGGCAGAAGCATAATGAGATGGAGCCTAGGACTCCACATGACTCCGGAGATGAACCTACTGTAGATGACCAGGAAAATTTTCCTGGAGCAGCACGAGTTAAAAGCACCAGATCACTAGATCTCACCTTTCTGGTGGATGTTGCTTGTGTTCTGATCAAGATTCAAAAGATTGCAGGTATTTATTAATTAATAAATTCATTTTAATCATGAAATTGAAATGTACATACGCTGAAATTATTATAAATTAATGGATTACACGTTTCTACAGGAATTTGAATGACAAAGCATTGGAGCTGTTTGCACCCACCATTCACACACGGTGGAATAGCCAAGATAGTGCAAAGATAGATGTATTGATAGACCACATGGTAAAATTGTTCGGGAAAACATTCAAGAAGAAATTGGTTGCAAAGTTAGCCAACGAGAATTTAAAATATACCAAGGCCCAATGTAGGGATAAATTGCAACTTGAACTCAAGCATGAGTGCCCTCCCATGGTTCCAAAGAAAGAGTGGAAGGAACTCATAGAGGATGCAAAGGATAAATTGCTAAAAAGACAAGGAAAACAACCACGGCCTAGAAAAGCAAGGTACAACACATATCATCTTTTTAGTGAAATATGCTCATTTAGTTTTTTCTTCTTTGTTTTAAGAAAGAATTCTGATATCTAACCTTTTTCAAAATTTTCATATATAGGCTACCGGACACCTCCAAAGAAACCAAGGCTAGAGTTGAAAAGCATGAGAAACATAGACTGTGCTAGGGTGGGTATAGAAAACTAAGAACCCGAATCATAAGAAATAAATGATTAACAGTGGGGAATATTTATTTGAAAGTAGTGAACAAATATCTATTTTTTATACTCGAAATTTTATATGTGTTATGCATTGTAGTGAAATACGTTCCAAGATGTTGCCACCGAGGAAGACCTAAAGCTTGGTTTCAAGTATGGTTTTAAAAGGGTCATTGAATATCAGAAAATCTTGGGGAAGACTCCAATCTCCCCAATGACGCAGATGTAGGTAAATAAAATGATAAAGGACATCATTCCAGTATACAATTAAAGTCTTTTCAGTTTTTATTATATCACCCATAACTAAATATTTATGTTTTCTTTTAAGAAATAGTGCAACCACAACAGTGAATCCGGCGGTACTCGACACGTACCAGCTAATGTTGGGGTGTGCATGTCCCATGATAGTGGGGAGCAGAGTGGCCATTCTGGTATGTGTGCTTTGGAAATAGAAATATCTACTGTGATTATAGATATTTATTTCTTGACGTATACTTATAAATTTTCTTCTTTCAATGGAAGACCATGAAGCTCAGGAGGGTAAACTACAAGAGGAATTAGCTAGAAACAATTAACACACCAATTGTCACAACTACACAAATAGGTAAAGAGAAATATTGTAATTTTAGTCAAAATGATGAACTATTAATTTCAATAATATTTCAACATATCGATACGCCCATTTCTGTGGTTGCAGTTCATGCCCATTTAGAACTTCCTCCATGCCCTACTCAATGACGTAAAAGAATTATGATACATGAGAGAATGGAAACAAAAACACTAGCAGGACATGGATTTGTATATATTCCAGCAAATGATGATGATAATATCCCAATATCGTCAGTTATTACAATGCAAAAAAAAAAAATCAAAGAAAAAGTAGATGTATAAATTCATGACTTGTATTTGGATGTATATCGATGTTGTTAGTCTAAAACATTGTTTATATGAATTAACTCATTATTCTTCAATGTTTTTATGTTTATATGTTTTAATGACTAGCCTAGTTATGCATGAATGGTTATATGTTTTAATGACTAGCCTAGTTATGCATGAATGTTTATATGTTTTCTATGTAAACAACATCATTTATTGGGTATGGGGAATTGAGAGCGATATGAGGGGGGTGGGGAGGGGTCATATGAGCTTCCACCTTCACGTGGTTGGACCTGTTTAGTAGAGAATATAAAACTGTTCTCAAAATAGAGAGGAGCTCAATAAGGTATAAATACTCTTTTATTACTATGTATTAAAGATGGTTGTAAATTTTTAAATGCATGTCTATTTCTTAAGAAATTGTTGATAAATTTAACATTTCACGGTTCATTGATTTCTACAAGACTTTGTAGTAGGATTTAAATGACTGTTTATTTGCTTATATATTTTTTACCCATATAAAAATTATGTCTTTAATAATTTATGTAGGTCTTGGTGATGGAAATGCATCTCTTGGACAACTCTTATCAAGTTGTATGGGCGAATGGATTTGGTGAAAGGACAATGATAAGGTAAGGATTTTGACGTGTTATTTATCCTTAATGTGCTTGTCTTTATCCTTAAATTCTATTTCATTCTATTAAGATAAAAGATATACAACCAATAGTAAATAACTACTTTTTGACTATCATCCAAACTAGGAGACAACCTTCTACATAAAACAAAAATGCTTCTCAGTAAAGTAGAAAAATAGAAGAAAAATCACATAGAATAAATTATGAGTTTTTTGGCCCTTCTTCCTATAATTTCGGCATGATGAAACCCTAGGTTAAGAAATTTTAATTTTTCAAACCCTAATTGTTCATCTATCTTTCAAAATTAAATTTTTTGAGTTGTGTACTTGTAAATATTATTCTTAGGTTATTTTTGTTTCTCTTAGGTTTTAGACTTAATTTTTATGTGTTTTTGTAACTTTTATTTTATCAAAAAAGAAATCCCTAAAAAGGAATTTTTGTGTAAAACCCTAACAATGTAGGCTTGTTGCTCCCACAATCCGAGCCCTTTCCTTTATCAAACACGGGTCTGTAATATTTATTGCAGACCTTGTATGCCTTAGCTTCCTTCTCTACACACTCAAAATAGAAAACAAGTTAGTATTTCAAACTATTTAGATGGTGGTGTATTTTGTAAAATATATCTTATTGATTTGATTAGTTTTCTGCCCTATTCACATTAGTTTTCTAGGTAAATGTAAGTCTGATTTTTTAATGAGATCTGGAACCTTACATCTCTGAATGCATAGTGATATAATTCAAACATTATTTTACTGAGTATTGTTTTGGATTTTCTTAGTACTAATTATTTCTATTGAGAGCTGGGTGATGGTAAGGGACTTGATGATTTTATATTTCAGAGCTTACATACAGGATTGAGTGAATGATAATAACATTATGGTTAGCTTGGCACTAAATTTTCATAAAGTTAGTATTTTATATCTATAATACCACATACACAGATCTGGAAATCATATGCTAAATGGAACTTTAAATGATTAACACTGGTTATTGGTTTCACTATTTTACATGTCTTGATAAACGTTCAGTTGTTGCATGGCACGTATGTGGACCATAAATTCACATGTCTAGATTTTCAAAGGTAGCAGATGGAGTGATGTTATTACATGAGGAGTGTCTCCAAGGAAATTATGATATGGTCTCTAAACTAAAAAATGCATGCTCAATTGTGCAACCTACTTCTCAGTGCCAAAAGGTAATTTATGATGAATTTTTTGCTACACGATATCATTCCTAATTATAGAATAGAAATAAGTTATCAATTTTTTGTTGAGTAACATGTCTCTTTCCCATCATGTGCTTAGGGGACTATTTTTATCTTATGGGCATATTTGATACTAGCTTGACCAATTTTGTCCATGATTGAGGTGGTTACATAAGAAGGATCAACTTTTCATATTCACCTCTTCCAATAATGACCAACATCATCTTACCACCAGTTGGCACCACAAAAATCCTACACATATTTTCCAGGTGAAGAACTACTCTTTTTCCCTATGGGTTGAGTTATTTTTTTATTTTTCAATAAAGACGAATTCAATGCACCTTATGTTTTTTGTAGTATGAAAAATTATCACTAGTATCTCTTCACATGTAGTAGAGAAAGTGATGATATTTCACGAGGAGTGTCTCCAAGGAAATTATGATGTGGTTTCTAAAATACAAATTGCATGCTCAACTGTGCAACCTGCTTCTGATCAATGCCAAAAGGTAATCTTTGATGAATTTTTTGTTATATGAGATCATGCATAGTAAAAGAATAGAATTAAGTTGTCAATTTTTTGTTGATTAATATGTCTCTTTCCTATCATGTGCTCAAGGTAATTTTTTTTTCTTTCAGGCATATTTCGTACTAATTTTGATCGATTTTGTCCATGCTTGAGGTGGTTGCATAAGAAGGATCAGTTTTTCATTTTCATCTCTTCCAAAAATTGTGGGCTTGACCTTCTTTGGCTACATTTGCACTTGTGGGCTTCCTCAGTCTTCAAAGCTCGAGCTCCCTTCATCTCCAGAACATGGGATTCCTTTACTTCTAACTTGTGGGATTCTTTAATCTTATGTGGGTATCTGCATGCCTCTGCGGGCTTCTTCCAAGCTCTATGTTGATCCTAGATTTATTATCATTTTTGGTAGATAAATTACTCATTTAAACACATATTTTATTATCTTTTGTATATTTTATGACACACAGATCATTATTCGACCTCAAGTATGAATGTATTTAAGGTCTATATTAAATCTTTTATTATGATCATTTTTTATGGTTTTATTAATTAAAAATAACATTATTAAAATGCATTTGATGTGTTAACTGATTAATATTATTTTTTGCATATTTTATAATCTTTTTGGGCTAAATTAATAAACAAAATGCATTCAGCCAGCCTTTCACACAACATGTCCAGCTCGACATCCAGCTCGTCATCCATATTGTTGTGTGAAACTCGCTAGTGGTTTTCCAAATGTCGAAATGTGTTGCTGTAGACTCCCATCCTAAAGCACACCAATAGATAGACACTTCGTTCACCCTAGATCGATGCCCAGTGTATGCAGCTCACGACCTAGCCTTCCGTTCAGCTCTCCGTCTAGATCACCCATCAGACTGCGCACTACTGAGAAATAACTTCAGGCATTTAAAACGTGAAACAACAACAAACAATCTGGTTATCCACACGTCTGGTGATAAAGCTATGTTATAGATACTTGCCAGCCTACGTTCTCCTTTGCATGCCACCACATCAACCATCCACGTGCTGGATTGATGCATTCAACTCATGCCCTAGAAGATTCACCTACTGGGCTCAGGAAGGAACTCGTGCTCCACCTCTGTAGATCATTCACGCTAAAGAGAAGCATCTGCTCTACCTTTGAAGACTATTCGCACTGAAGAAGGAAGATGCCTATGCTTTGTCCTGTGATCTGTTAAATTCCTTTAAGGTCGACTAAATTTAGAGAGCATTTTACCACTAAAGGGTCGACATGATCACCTCTGTAAATCATTATATATAGCAGCCTCTGTGAGAGAGATCTTAGTTAGCCTGAAGAGTTAGGTTAGTCAAGAATAATCAGTTCATGTTCTAATCTGTTCTCAAACATTTCTATTTCTATTCCACCATTTGAATAAAGAGTTGTATGCATTGTTGTTGAAGATTGCATTTGATTAGAAGTTCGCCAGGAATCAACCTTGATTGCTGAGAGGGCCGCTCATCAACCAAAGGTTTCTTTTCTTGTTTATTTCTTTCATTTCTGTTGTAGCTAGTTTAATTCACAGTCTGTTTTATTTCTGTAATGCAATTTGATTTCTTAATTAGATAATTAGACTGTGCTCATAGTTTATTTCCATTTTTGCTTTCATTCATTTTATTTCCATTTTGTTGCTTGTTTTATTTGCAAGTTAGATAAAATAGATTGTTGTTGATCAAGTTAAGTAAATTTAATTTTGTCTATTTCATTTTTGTCTTAATTATCAGTTTATGCAATTTGCAATTCAGTTTATTAATATGCAATGGTTTCTTTATGCTAATGTTTATGAATTTACTTAAGTTTATTTTGCTGTTAGATTTGCTTAGTAAGTAGGTTTATTTATTTCCTTATGCATTAGAATTACATATGCATGGATTCAACTGAAGATTAGTTCATTTAGGTTAGTTTTTACCATTTTAACTGTGCATCCTGTCATTCAGACAACCTATTCAGTTTGTTATTCAGCCACCCCTTTCAGACCCACAGTTCAGTCTGTCATTAAACCCTTAGTTCTGTTTTTAGTGTTTTTTATGTATTTTAAGATTGTTTTTAGTTTTGGTTCGTTAATGTATGAATTATGTTTTGACTGTAATAGTTAGGTGTTAGTTTTGTTTAACATTAAAGTTAGAGATTAATTGTTTTAGGTTATTTATTAAAGTTTTATTATTTTCCTTATTTCTTTTTGTTTTGAACGTGTGTTAAGTTGTTTTTGTCTCTTGAATGTTATTACTGATTTATTTAGTATTTGTGCATTTTAGATTGATTTATTTGTTTGTATGTGAGATTTAGTGTTATAAGTGTTTTCCTTAGTATGTTTCTAGGTTGTCTCTTTTATGTTGTGTTATTGTTGAAAGAACTTGTAGGACAGAACCTAAAGATATTTCTTTTATCAAGTTTTCTACTTGCTTATTTTATCAAGTTTTCTTTATTAAGTTTTCTACTTCCTTTTCTTATTAAGTTTCTAGTTGCTTATAAGTTAAGTTTTCCTTGTACCTTAGTTTCCCATTTGAATAGTTAATTATTGATTGTACTTCAGTTTAAAGTTTATTTTCAATTGTTTAGTTTATTAGTCTACCTCAGTTTAATTACTTTAATAAGTGCATTTTTAGGAGTTTGATCCAGTTTTCCATTTTGAAATATCTTTCGATCTTTTGTTTGTTAAAATATTTACACAACAACCTCTACCTTCACATATATTTTGTGTCAACTCTAAGCTTACGAACCCCGGTTGATAATTAAAGAATAGGTGGATTAATTTAAACATTATAATACACCCAACACACCATTGTCGAGGAGTTTTTATGTAAGGTTGAGTAGAATTATTTATGAAGTTTAGTAATAGTTTGGTAGTGGGAGAGTGGTAAAATGAGAGGTAAGAACCTCCACATATGTTATAAAAGGCGCCCCCAAATCCAACAACAATAGTAGCATAGTTTTTCTTTAGTTTAAAATTCTTTCATGAGTAGAATTAGAGATCCTCAGGGTTGATTTGTCAAGACCAGAAAATTTATTGAAGTCTCTACTAACTACCGTAGGGTACGTAATTCCCCAACTACTAATTCACCAGAAAGGTATCGAAAGATGCCTATAGGAAGTAGTTCTACCCTAACACCTAAGGAGTCTCTCTTAGAATATCTTACTGGAGAAGCCATATAAGGAGAAGGAACCTTGGAAGAATATCATAAGGACCCCATTCCTGAGGAATTTCAAGAGAATCAGCCATTAGAAACCCCTAGCCCTCCACTAGTTTCAAATCCAATTAACACAACTTTCTCACTAGTAGGAGATCCAGATTTTGTTGACTTTGTTTATCCTGCTTAAGTAAAAGCTCTCTTTGTAACCTCTGTAGATCCAATTATCTCACAAATAAAAACTTGTACCATAGAACCTACTATCCCTCTAGGATTCAATAAAAACACGGTTGATCAGAGGAATATCTCTTTCGAAAAATAACGTTGGGAATCCTTATTATCACCTCTAAACGAGCCTCCTAAATATATTTATGTTAAGAATCCATCTTATATGGAGAGACAGGGAGAAAACAAATATCATGATGAAGTTATAAATGAAGAAGGATAAGGGGAAAATCAAACTGAGGCTACCTTTGGTTCCCCTATCTTAGATACAATGAAGGATGTAACCATGAAAAACATCCCTCCTTCCTCCTTACCTACTTTCTATGGAAAAAGTAATGAAGACCCAGACACATTTTTGTTCAATTTTGATATCTTTTGTAGGAGTTACAATTATCCATAAGATGCTCACAAACTAAAACTCTTTCCTTCTTCACTCAAGGATTCCCACTTGAGATGGTTCATGGGATTAGGAGAATCCACTATCAATGCTTGGTAAGATATGAAAACTTCATTCTTGTGAAAATATCAAGAATATTGCAAACCTAAGGACTCTCGACATGATATATTCAAGATACAACAACTCGAAGATAAGAGTCTGGAGGATTATCTCGAGAGGTTCATTTATACATTACATAAGTCTAAATATAATGACCTCTGAGAAGATGCAATACGTACACTTTTCCTTAAATGGATCTTTGAGGACTTGTTAGAAAGTCTTAATATCATGGCAACTGGTGATTTTTCTCATAAAACTTTTGCACAGATTAGTGAGATGTGTACAAACTATTCTAGGACTAGGGGGGAAGTTACAAAAAAATTTCGAGAGCCTTTTAGTAGAAATATAAGAGGAAATGTTCCTAATTCAGGAGGAATTAAAAGAGTAGATATATGCAACTTCTTTGAGAATTTTAAGACTGATATCTTAGGAGCAATGGGTTCTCAACTAGATGCTTTACAAGCCAAGAAGAGGTAGGATGAAGAATGAGCAACAATGATTATTTTCTATCCAAGATGTAGAAATAAACATCCCCAAAGGAAATTTCCATTAAACAACATCTTTGTATGTCACATATGTACAGAAGAGCATCCAACAAATAGTTGCCCATCCTTTTCTGGATTGCAAGCCATATATAAGAGTGGGAATGTAGCTGAAACATCTAGGAGACCTCCTTGGAAACCTAGAGACCAACCAATATATCCAAACTTTCCACCACAACCTCCACTCTATTATCCTCCATATCAACCACCTCAACAATGGAACAATCCTAGCTGGCAGAATCAGCCACCTCAGTATCCTCCTCCTCAATTTCCACAACATAAATATTGGTCACAAGTATGGATAGGAAAACCATATCTTCAGCCACAACATGTTCCTGCACCTAATCATCCTTATCTTCATAATCAAACAAATTTCCAGCAAATGTCGTCTAGATTTGTACCTCCGGTTCCTTTTATCACACAACAACCTCATCACTTTCAGAATACAAATCCTCTTCGACCGACATTATTACCTGCACAACCAATAACTAACCCTAACAATAAATCAAATCAAGCTCTTAACAACATTGAGTTACAAACTCTTCCATCATACTTTATTTTGACTGTACCCGTACGTTAAATTCAATTACGATTAGGAAGAGCTGTGAATAATAAACCCCAAGTCATCAGTCATTATTCAGGAACCAAATGAGGAAGAAGAATATTCAAGTGAGCCCATGAATGATGCTATTTTGGAGGATGTGAACACTTCAAAGGTTCCAGTACACACCCATCCTCCACAAGAAACTATTCAGGAGCAAAGAATTCCTCCATTTCCAGAGAGACTAGAAATAGAAAAACCTATAGTTCATCCGGAGTATAACATTTTGAATGAATTAAAGAAAATTTGTATTAAAATCCCTCTATTACAATATATTAAAGATATACCCATCTATGGTAAGGTAATAAAAGAGCTCGGTATTAAAAAACTAGGAAAGAAACCAAAGGACCCCCTTACAATTCATGTTATAGGAGAAATGTCTGAATGTATGACAAGTCAGTCACAGATTGCAAAATATACAAATCCAGGAGCCCCACTAGTCACTGTAATTATAAACACCACTGCCATAGAGAATACATTAATCGATTTAGGGTCCGATATTAGCATGATGACCAATCCAGTTTTAGAATTTTTGCAGTTCGGACAATTTCTTCGACCTACTAGTCCTTCCATCCTAGAACTAGCAGATCACACTACGGTAAAACCTACTAGAGTCCTAGATGACATTGTTGTATCAGTAGCTTCATGGGAATACCCTGTTGAATTTATGGTCATAGAATCAAAGGATCCTTCTAAAGGACA
Organism: Pseudotsuga menziesii; assembly: GCA_001517045.1. Classification (NCBI taxonomy): domain Eukaryota; kingdom Viridiplantae; phylum Streptophyta; class Pinopsida; order Pinales; family Pinaceae; genus Pseudotsuga; species Pseudotsuga menziesii. Next base: position 132,370 of record LPNX010950372.1, on the reverse strand, counting down.
TCCAATTATCTTGGGAAGACCATGGTTAGCTACTGAAATAATTTTATAAGGTGTATAGATGGAGAGATGACTATTTCCAATGGGTTGTCCACACAAAGACTTATTTTATACCCCCCAGCATAGCCAATAATTGAAAACTCATTGTGGTTAAATTTTTCTTTTGGGGATGAAGAATTTGATGATCTCTCCCTTCATAGTGAGTTCTCTTTAGCGCTTCAAGAGCAGACCACTGAGAATGTATTAAACCACTTTGTTTCTTTGACAAGCTATACATATTTCCCTCAGTCCTTTGCTCAACTCGATCAGATTTTTGGAGATGAGTTTCAAGAGAATATGAATCTCTCGATGTTCATAGAAACACCTTGTGGCTTCACAATTGAAGAGCATATAGGATTGTATACCATACCTTGTGAGGTTGGCCCTAAAAATTTCTTATAGATTGAACACCAAATGAAGTGAAAACCAACAACCACAATTGCTTAAAGTTCTTAAGAAACAAGCTGGAGCATTTGCATGGGAATACACTGATATGACAGGTATAAACCTTGATACCTGTATTCACCATATTTATATGGATCCAACCATGTCACCTGTAAGGCAGCCATAGAGGAGGATGAATCCTGCTCTAATGGATATAGTAAAAGAAGAATTACAAAAACTCCTCAGTGCAGTTTTCATCTATCCTATTTCCGATAGTAAATGGGTATCTCCTTTAGTAGTAGTTCCAAATAAAGTCATAGGGAAATGGCGTATTTGTGTTGATTTTAGAGAGCTAAACAAAACTACACTTAAAGACTACTTTCCTTTACCTTTTATCGATCAAGTATTGGATACTTTGTCAGGTAAATAGTATTTTTCCTTTCTTGACGGGTATAGTGGTTACAACCATATTTTAATAGCATCGAAAGATCAAGACAAAAGAATTTTTACATGCTTTTGGGGAACATATGCTTATCGAGTTTTTCCATTTGTCTTATGTAGTGCACCTTCCACTTTCCATCAAGTAGTCTTAGGAATATTTTTTGATCTTATACATGACTAAGTGGAGGTATACATGGATGAATTTACAGCCTATTGTAATAATTTTCAAGAAGCCCTTGACAATCAAGAGGAGGTCTTGATTCGATATCAAGAAATTAATTTATCTTTCAGTCATGAAAACTGTAAAATGTTATTGATAGAAGGTATAGTTTTGGGACACCATGTTTCTTCCCAAGGAGTCAAAGTAGACCCTACAAAGATCGAAGTAATTTTTGGCCTTCCCTCTCCCAAAACTCACAAAGAGGTAAGAAGCTTCCTTGGTCATGCAGGCTATTACCGTCGCTTTATTGAAAAATTTACTAAAATAGCTGCACCAATGTTTAAGTTACTTACAAAGGACTCAGACTTCCAGTGGACTGAATCTTGTCAAAATGCTTTTGAAATCCTAAAAGCTAAACTATCAGTGGAACCAATACTTAGGGGTCTTGATTGGTCCCTCCCTTTTCACATATCTACCGATGCCTCTGATATGACCATAGGAGGAGTCTTCAGCCAAAAAGAAGGAAAAGAACCTTATGTCATCTATTTTATTAGCAAAACTTTGACCCCTGCCGAATTAAATTAAATTGTTACTGAAAAAGAATTTTTGGCAGTAGTTTATTCTATTAATAAATTTCATCATTATATCACAGGTTATGAAGTTTTTGTGCATACCAATCACTCCGCCATTATATTTCTAATGAATAAACGAATTACCAATGGTAGAGTGACCCGATGGCTTCTTTTATTGCAAGAATTTAACATTACCGCGATTGACCGACCTGGTAAAGAAAATATCGTAGTAGACTTCCTTTCCCGTATACAACATGAAGACGGTACTAACCCAGTCGAAGACACTATATCTGTTCAAACCCCTTGGTTTGCATACATTGCCAATTATTTAGCAACTAGGAAAATACCAAACCATTTGTCCCCACATGAGAAGCGTTGTATTATAGTTTAGAGTTCTAAATATTCTTGGGTTGATAATGATCTCTTCCTCACTAGTCTGGATTGTATTATTAGACGATGTGTGCATGAGGATGAAATGACATACATTCTCCATGCATGCCATGATGGACCATGTGGAGGACATTTTTCTGATAAGAGGACATAATATAAAGTCTTACATTCTGGTTATTATTGGCCAAGCATTTTTAAAGATGCTGCCAAATATGTTAAAGGATGCGATAGTTGCCAAACAATGGGTAGACCTAGGTCATCTAATCGAATTCCTTTACAACCCCAAGTTATGATTGAACCTTTTGAGAAAGGGGCTCTTGATTTTGTAGGACCAATTTCTCCCATTTCTCGTAAAAAGAAATATATCTTAGTCTGTACAGACTATGTCACCATGTGGGTAGAAGCTAAATCTTTATTTAGAGACATAGAGAAATCGGTGGTAGAATTTATATATGACGAAATATTCACCTGGTTTGGTGTACCTAGAGAAATTGTCACAGATCAAGGTACTCAATTTACTTCCAAATTAATGAAAGAACTTACTACGAAATATGGTATTCGACATTGCAAATATTCACCTTATCACCCTTGGGCTAATGGTCAGGTAGAATCAACTAATAAAGTATTAGAATCCATTTTAACTAATACCATTCACTTACATCATAAGGATTGGACAGATAGAATCCCATAGGCTTTATGGTCCTATAGGGTAACATGGAGAAACACTACCGAACATACCCCCTATGAGTTAGTGTATGGAAAACAAGTCCTTTTACCTATTGAATTTCAAGTTAAAACTTTTTGTATGGCAGCACAATTAGGCATGAATTTGGATGAAGCACATAAACAACGAATATTACAGTTTAATGAGTTAGACGAAATTAGACAAGATGCACTTCAAAGAACAATGTTAATACAGAATCAACGAAAAACATGGCATGATAAACTTATTAAGAAAAAGCAGTTTAATACTGGAGATTGAGCACTACTATTTGATTCACGGTTTAAATTTTTTTACGGGAAATTAACTACCCATTGGATGGGTCCATACGAAATAGTTACAACTTTTGACAATGGATCAGTAAAAATTAAAACAATTGATGGCTTAGAAATTTCCTTTGTAGTAAATGGACATAGACTTAGGCTCTATCACCAACCGACATCTAAACAGGATTTTATATAAAATGTTTTGCAGCAAAATGAAATGGAATTAGCTGAAGGGGAAGCTATTCCTCCTCCTCCTGATCCTTGAAAAATATTTTGGGTTATTATCACTTGTATATATGTAAATATGTGCTTGTTGCTTTGAATAAATAAGAGTCATTTCTAATAAGTTGCGTACACAAGTCTCTTTTTCTTTTATGTCTTTATGACTAAATTGAATCATCTATCAAGTGGTTTTGCAGTTTGATTACAAGTATATTATCTCTATGAGAAGCTAACAGAATATTACTTGGACAAGGAAAGTATGCTAAATACTCATCAAATATTTTAATCTTTTTGGGGTACTTTCGAAATTTGCAGCTTATATGGATAAATTTTTTATATATCAATCCTTTGTATATCATAATTAACCAATTATGTTATGATTCATATAGTTTTTGATATTTTGATTCAGACATGTATATTTCTGATTTTTTCTTTTAAACAGTTGCTTGATAAGACCCACTTTCATTATCATATTTTTCACATCCTGATTTTTCACCTATGGATTACTAGTTCATCCTATACTTGTTATCAAAACTTGTCTCTTGAGTATTTTGGTGATAACTTGAAAGTAAGTGAAATTTTTATCTGTGGGGAACATTACTTTTCTTTCATAAAGAAGAAGGACTGTTAGGTTAAACAAAACTTTTAGTTATTCTCTTTTTACATGTTTTATGAGTATGGCCATTATGGAATTACTTATAACTTTATTTTGAAAAAATTGAATTATGTGTTTAGTAGGACTTAACACGCTCTAGTACATATCATTATGTGCTTCCATATATTTAAATATCATTATACAAGGAAAACCTGCGAGGGTACTGAACAGGCTTGTTGGTAGCAGATCAATGCTAGGTAGAAACCTTACAACATGAAGCTCGATAAATGCAAGTAAACCCATTAGGTTACTGAACAGGCTCATTGGTAGCAGGGCTATGCTTGCATGGTACCAAGATAAACCCATCGGGGTACTAAACAGGCTTGCTGGCAGCGAGGCAATATCTGGTAAATGAGATCTGGTTAATACACCACTATGCACATAGTTCGTAAAATAGTTATAATATATGGAAAAAAATTCAAAAAATCATGTCATGGCCAACTGTTTCTAATGTCATTTGAGAATGGATCTAAGTTGACTGTTCCCCGACCGTCTAATTCCAAATATACCTAAGATATAATTATCTTAGAAATGCGACCCATAGTTGTAAACCTCACTCACTCCGGGGTACACTTAAAATATTTTATGATCACAATATATCTTTACAATGAGGCATGGATGTATATTTTTTCTTATGGTATTTCTTTAATTATACTATTTGGTCTTTCTAAGCACTGTCTTATTTTTCTTGAATATACATCTCTGACCCATTTCTATTTATTAGTTAGTTTTTCTTACAAATTATTAACAGCATGCTAGCATTATTTCTATTTTTCTGGAACAATCATTTCTTCTCTCTGTATGGCTTGAGGACATGCCATCTCTTTGGTTTGGGGGGAGATTGATTTGAAAAATTAGATTATTTTTATTTTTGATAAATCTATTTATGTCTAACAAATGATAAGTATTTTCAAGAATGTAAACAGTGGAATTTGGTTATAGCTTGAAGCATATTTTACAGCAAAATTCAATATGGTCTTACCATATGAAGAATAGAATGAAGGCAAATGAAATATCAAAAAGTGGCCTGAAAAATGGTGATATTATAGTACTTATGATTAAATTTGCTAACAAAATTTTGTTTTTGGGCAAATAGTTTTTTTCCATTTCAGTGTTAATAATTATATCCTCTTACCCAATCATGCATGAAAATGATCAATCTTTTTGTTATTTAAAATACAATTTATGTTATATATTCAACATGCCCAAAGTTTTACTTTGGACATGGTTGAATTAATTTTAAACCTTATAAATGATAAAATTATTTTGAACCTGAGAACTATTAAATTAAGAATGTTGAAAATCAAATAAAGTCATTTTTAACTTTCATACAATGTGTGACATAAAAGATATGTTATTTCTTAAATTATAGGTTAAAAGAATGAAGATTAAATTACCTTCTTTATCTGCCAAGTTGAAGGCAGCTGCTAGTTTTCCTTCTTCCTAAATTGTTTTTCTTCCTTTTTGCTCAGTGGAACCTAGCATTTCTCCGGTTTGGGGGAATGTTGATCCTAGATTTGTTATCATTTTTGGCAGATAAATTACTCATTTAAACACATATTTTATTATCGTTTGTATATTTTATGACACGCAGCTCGTTATTCAACCTCAGGTATGAGTGTATTTAAGGTTTATATGAGATCTTTTATTATTATCATTTTTTATGGTTTTATTAATTCAAAATAACATTATTAAGATGCATTTGATGTGTTAACTAATTTATATTATTGTTTGCATGTTTTATAATATTTTTGGGCTAAATTAATAAACATAACGCATTCAGCCTTCCTTTCACATAGCATGCCCAGCTCGACATCCAGCTCGTCATCCAGCCCGTTGCGTGAAACTCGCTGGTGGTTTTCCAGATGTCGAAATGTGTTGTTGTAAACTCTAGTCCTGAAGCACGCCGACAGATAGACACTTAATTCACCCTAGATCGATGCCCAGTGTATCTAGATCATAGCCCATCCTTCTATTCAACTCTCCATCCAGATCGCCCATCAGACTCTGCACTACTGAGAATTAACTCTAGGTATTTAAAACATGAAACAGCTGCAAAAAATCTGGTTATCCACACATCTGGTGATGAAGTCGTGTTCTAGATACTTGTTAGTCTGCGTTCTCTTTTGATCGCCACCACATCAACCATCCATGTGTTGGATTGATGCATTCAACTCATTCCCTAGAAGATTCACCACTACACTCTCCTTTGTTCGCCATCATTCCTCTGTTGCGCTTAGGAAGGAACTTGTACGCCACCTCTGTAGATTGTTCACAGTGAAGAGAAGCATGTGCACCACCTTTGAAGACCATTCGTGCTAAATGATAGGTAATAACTCTCGATTCAATTTTATTCCCTTGCTAATGCATATATTTATACAATTCATATGATGGTTGTGTTTCACCTTTTGCCCAGCCTTTTTGGCTTCCTACATAACTATTCAGTTTTCTTTATTTATTCACAAAATATAATCCCGACGGATTATATTCCAACAATCCCCCTCTTAATCCGAAGGGGTGTTCGTAAGTCTGAGCATGTTTCTGAATCTTTCAAACTTTTCTCGTCCAAGCGCTTTGGTGAAGATGTCTGCAGTTCGATCATTTGTGGAACAATGTCGAAGATGGACTATCTTGGCCTCTACATGATGTCGAATCAAATGATACTTTGTTTTGATGTGTTTGTTTCGATCATGGAATCTAGGATTCTTAGCCAGCTTGATTGCAGAAGTATTATCGATCAATAATGGAGTGGAGTTCTCTTGTTTTTCTTGCAAATCTTCAAGTATCTTCCTAAGCCATACTATGTCTTTTGTTGCTTCAGCTGCAGCCACATATTCTGCTTCTGTTGTTGAATCTGCTGGAACTGACTGTTTGTGTGATCTCCATGAGACAACTGCTGATCCAAGACTCATAGTGTATCCAGAAGTTGATACTCCTGTCTCCTTATCGCCATCAAAATCTAAGTCTGAGTACCCAATAAGTTTGAAGTCATCCACTTTAGAGTACTTGAGTCCAACTTCTTGAGTCCCCTTCAAGTATCTTAGAACTCTTTTTGCAGCTGACCAGTGTCCTTCACAAGGTTTATGAATGAACGTTGAAAGTACGCCAACAACATAAGAAATATCTAGTCTAGTTGTTGTAAGGTACATAAGACTTCCTACAAGTTGTTGATACTTGGTCGCATCCTCAAATTCTTTTCCTTTGCTTGATGTGAGCTTCATTTTCTGTTCCATTGGAGTAGATATAGGGTTGCATTCTATCATGCAAAATTTGTTTAGTAGTTCTCCAACATATTTTTTCTGAGATAGGAATATGTACTTAGGATGTTGAGTGACTTCAATTCCTAAGTAATAGTGGAGATGTCCCATATTTGTCATTTCAAAGATCTTTTTCAAATATTTCTTTATGGATACTATATAGCTCTCATTGTTCCCTGTCATCAAAAGATCATCTATGTACACCACAAGATACACAATAGATCTTCCAACTTTCTTTATAAACAATGTTGCATCATCAAGATCAAAATGTTTGAAATTTAACTTCAAAAGATGCTTGGTTAACTTTTCATACCATGCGCGAGGCGCTTGTTTTAGGCCATACAAGGATTTGACAAGCTTGCATACCTTTTGTTCTTTTCCTTTCACAACAAAGCCTTCTGGTTGGGACATGAAGACATTCTCTTTCAAGTCTCCATTCAAGAAAGTAGTCTTCACATCCATCTGATGAACTTTCCACCCTTTCTGAGTAGCTAAAGAGAGTAAGGTACGGATGGTAGCCCATTTTTCTGTAGGAGAGAACGTTTCTTCATAGTCAATTCCTTCCTTCTGTGCATAGCCTTTTGCTACAAGCCTCACTTTGTGCTTGTCAAGTGAGCCATCTGATCTATATTTGTTCTTGTACACCCACTTGTAGTCAATTGGTTTGGTTCCAATTGGAGGGTCAACCAGCTTCCAAGTTCCATTCTTCATGAGTGCATCATACTCATTTTGCATAGCTTCTTTCCACTCAACCTGAGTAGAAGCTTCTTCAAAGGAATTTGGTTCAAAGGTAGCAGATAAATTAAATTCACAATCAAATGATACATCCATGTCATCACCTAAATTATCTGCTTCTCCTCCATGTCTTTTTGAACTTCTCGTTCCCGTCTTTCCAACTTCATCCAGATGGACACTTTCAAGTGTCTTTGTGGCCCATTTAGGAATCTTTTGTGATGGTCCTGGTTGATCAGCTGGTGGTGCTTCATCATTGATTGAGAGTCTTTCAATTCTCTCAATCACATCATCCAGTTGAACCTCTTGTTTAGGTGAAGTAGCAGGAACTTCTTCATGTGGGGGAGTTGGTGCTTCATATGGAAATTCCAAAGGTTGATCCAAAATAGGAATCCCCCCTTCAAGGTTTGGAATTTCATATTCATTTTCAGAATATTTCTTTGGATGAGGGTATTTTTCCAAATGATCAAGCTGTCTCTCAATGGACTGGTCATTTTTATTAGTCTCAAGAAAAATGACATCTCTGGAAATAACAAACTTCTTGTTTACCTCATTAGACAGACGGTATGCCTTGGAGTATTCTTCGTACCCCAGGAAAATGCATTTTCTGCTTTGAGCACCAAGCTTGTTTCTTTGCTCCTTTGGAGTCAAGGAATAACAGGTGGAACCAAAAACCCTGAGATGCCTGACTGAAGGGAGATGGCCAAACCACATTTCATGTGGATTCTTGTTATCAATAGCATTTGAGGGACTTTTGTTTCTCAAATAGGCTGCACATTTCACTGCATCACCCCAAAACATTAGTTTTACATTCATGAAAAACATCATTGAGCGAACCATATTCATTATGGTTCTATTCATTCTTTATGCTACACCATTTTGTTGAGGATTGTAGGGAACTGTAGTCTGATGTGCAATTCCATGTTGGCGAAGATAATCTTCAAAAGCATTTGAAGTGTTATCTTTCCCATTATCAGTACGAAGTGTACCAATTTTTTATTGTGCTTGTTTTTCTATCAATGCATGAAAGTCTTTGAATGTTTGAAATGCTTCTGATTTTGTCTTTAAACAGTAAATCCAGCACATTCTTGAGTAGTCATCAACAAATGTCATAAAATACTTATTCCCATTTGCAGAAGGAGTTGGCATTGGGCCACATAAATCAGAATGCACTAATTCTAATTTCCTACTTGCTCTGAAATTAGATTCATGGAATGGCAGATTACTATGTTTTCCTAATATACATGCATCACATTTGTTCTTCTCTTTGGGAATGGTGGGAAAACCAAATACACCATTCTTTCTCAACAAACGAAGACTGTTATAATTCAAATGACCAAATCTTGCATGCCACAATAAACTTGATGACAAATTACCTTCTCCATGCTGAGAGAGGTAGGCATAGTTCTGAACTCTTGCAGATGAACCCTTTAGCTTTAGTAGCTTCCCATCTTTGTATCCAGTCATGATGACTTGGTTGTCAAAGGACTTTCTTATTTCTACAATTCCATCAAACATGTGGATGGAATGGCCTTGCTGTCGAATCTCCACCAAGGACATCAGGCTTCTCTACAACTCTGGAAGATCAAGAACATTATTCAACAAGAAATCAGGGAATCCAAGCATCTTCAATCAAATGGTGCCCATTCCCTTTGGTTTAAGACTTGACTTATCTGCAAAGTACACTATGCCATTTATTGTTTCATTAAGTTCTTCAAAACAGTATTTTCTAAAGGTCATGTGTGATGTTGCACCAGTATCAAGTAGCCAACAATATTTGTAAGATGAAAGTGAAGTCATTTCATTAATTCCAAGATTACAATGTGCAACAACACAATGAGCAGAATCAGAAGATTTACTAGCATCTTGGTTTTTATTGTCATCTTTCTTCTGGTTATGTTTGTCTTTGATGGAGTCCCACGAATCCCAACACTGATCTGATGTGTGCCCAGTCTTTCCACAACGCTTGCACTGCAAATCTGATCTTTTGCTGGAGTTGTTTTTGCCCCCTCTGCCTTTGAATTTTCTTCTTCCTATGCCTCTCTTGCTGCTTTCTCCTTTGGTGTGGTTCTTTGCTTTTTGAGCAAAGCAAAGTGATTCTCTAGATGATTTAGATTGCATCTTTTGCAACAGCTAGTGTAATTTACAATAATGAACTTAATATGACAAAAAGAATGAGATAATAGAAAAACAAAAACTTTGCAGGTCTACAGCCTCTGCCAAGGTGATTTACAATCTTAATATGCTGTCAATAAGTTCATAAGAAAATTTTTAGCACCAGTCAACGATCTCAGCTATATGAAAGAAGCAGGTCTAAGTATCTGCTACTTTTTACAATACAGTCTATGCTACAATTAACCAACAATCTTCTCATGCGGTGGTTACAGCTTTATTTTCAAAGCACAGCTACAAATTGAAAGGAGAAAACACAGCAATTCCATGCTATATCATTCATAGCAGCAATTCATAGAGGAGAAAATTCTTCATGCAACAGTCACAGTTCCAATATAGCAGCTACGAGGCTCTTCACTCAATGAAAATAAACAAATGCTTGCAGAATTTACCCGAAAACTCCACGCATAGAAATTAGGGCATAAATTAGGTTTTATGCACTTCCAAGCAATAGACTCGGTAGACAAACCAGACTTTGTAGATGCACCAGAATTTGCAGCTCATATATGGTGGAGTTACAAGTAGAGAAATAGGCTGTTTTCACAATGGAGAATACAACTTTTCAAGAGATATCAATGCAGCACATATACTCATCAGAAGGTCATGTCTCTTCAGAAAATCGGTGCCAGAGGTAACGTCTCTCCACCAACCAGCCTCCAACGCAATCGTAGAAGCAGCAACATGAATGAAAATTACAGACTCCACACAGCGCATATATACTCCACGATATCAGGCTCATAAAATAGCCTCACCATTCAGCCACACCATTCATAAATATGAAAAAATTTCACTTCAAACTTCATGTTATTGGGTGTATGCATTAGGGTAAACTAAATTAGGCTTTATGTATTCTATTGGTCACAAACAATTAGACCAATAGCACTTTACCTCCATGCAGTCAGAGAAGGGAAGCTCCTTCAACGCAAGCAGCTAACGAATGCAGAATGCAGTCTTCAACCCAGGCTTCACATAGTCAAAGATGGCGTGAATCTTCAGCGAGCTTCTCATTTCAATCATAGCTCCACATTCAGGCACGAGCTTCTTCACCCAAGGACATCAGTTTGAGTCTTTACACATTCTACAGGCACGAGCTTCTCGTTTCAATCATAGCTCCACATTCAGTCACATGGAGGTCATAGCAGTCACTTGGAGGGCTTGTCAACGCAGTCACGCTCATAATACAAGAGCAGTCATTACAATGGTCTCCACGATAAACCAACGCAATGTATATGTATGATATATCAGTCACAACGTACACAGTATATCAGTCTTCAACGAACTTGCTACAGAAAAATGGGAAGACGACTTCACTCATCAACAAATGCTCATCTTGGAGTACTGAGATATCTACTTCACAGGCCGCAGAACTAGATCACAAAGCAGAACCCTATCAAAACGCGAAAAACTAGAGAACAGTCTCCATTGCAAACTGCTCCTTCATGATCCCGATGGTGTCAAGATTATCCAAGACAACAGCTTCAAGACAGCTCCACACTCATGAAGAGAACAGTCTTCACACAGTCTTCATGTGATATATATCAACGTGTGCAGAAAGGAGTGCAGCATGTGCCAGTGCCATGGTGGAGACGAAAAACTCCATGAAATTGGGTAATGTCTTGAATCTTACACCAACAATCTTCAGTCATTGGGCTTCAAAGAGCTCGCAACAAGGTAACCCCAAAAGAAAGTTTGAAGGAAAATAACGCATACATGAATGCGCGCAGGATGGGAGAGGAGAAATGAACACAAACTGGCAGACTAACGGAGCAGGCAGTCTAGCAATGGACTGGCAAGCAGAATGCTAGGTCTGAAATGCAGCTAGGAGTTATGGCAGGCAGCTTTGATACCACTGATAGGTAATAACTCCTGATTCAATTTTATTCCCTTGCTAATGCATATACTTATACAATTCATATGACGGTTGTGTTTCACCTTCCGCCTATCCTTTTCGGCTTCCTACATAACTATTCAGTTTTCTTTATTTATTTACAAAATATAATCCCGACGGATTATATTCCAACACTAAAGAAGGAAGATTCCTACGAATTCGCCTGTGATCAATTAAACACCTTTAATATTGACTAAATTTAGAGAGAAGTCAACCACTAAAGGGTCGACTTGGTCTTCTCTATAAATCAGTATATATAGCAGCCTATGTGAGAGAGCTCAGTTAGCCATAAGAGTTAGGTTAGTCAAGAAGAATTAGTTCATGTTCTGATCTGTTCTCAAACATTTGTATTTCTGTTCCACCATTTGAATAAAGAGCTATATGCATTGCTGTTGAAGATTGTGTTTGAGTAGAAGTTAGCTAGGCATCACCCCTGATTGCTGAGAGGGCCCCTCATCAACCAGAGGTTTCTTTTCTTGTTTATTTCTTTCAATTTTGTTGTAGCTAGTTTAATTCATAGTCTATTTTATTTCTGTAATGCTATTTGATTTCTTAATTAGATAATTAGACTGCGTGCATAGTTTATTTCCAGTTTGTTTCTTGTTTTATTTGCAAGTTAGATAAAATAGATTGTTATTTATCAAGTTAAGTAAATTTAATTCTGTCTATTTCATTTTTGTCTTAATTATCAGTTTATGCAATTTACATTTCAGCTTATTTATATGCAATCGTTTCTTTATGCTTATGTTTATCAATTTACTTAAGTTTATTTTGCTGTTAGATTTGCTTAGTAAGTAGGTTTATTTATTTCCTTATGCATTAGAATTGCATTTGCATGGATTCAGCTGAAAACTAGTTCATTTAGGTTAGTTTTTACCATTTTAACTATGCAGCTTGTTATTCGGGCAGCCTGTTCAGTCTGTTATTCAGCCACCCCTTTCAGACCCACAGTTCAGTCTGTTATTCAGCCCTTAGTTCTGTTTTTAGTGTTTTTTTATGTATTTTAAGATTCTTTGTAGTTTTGTTTTGTTAATGTCTGAATTATGTTTTGACTATAATAGTTAGGTGTTAGTTTTGTTTAACATTAAATTTAAAGATTAATTGTTTTAGGTTATTTATTAAAGTTTTATTATTTTCCTTATTTCTTTTTGTTTTCAACGTGTGTTAAGTTGTTTTTGTCTCTTGAATGTTATAGTACTGATTTATTTCGTAGCTATGATTTTTAGATTGATTTATTTGTTTGTATTTGAGATTTAGTGTTATATGTGTTTTCCTTAGTATGTTTCTAGGTTGTCTCTTTTATGTTGTGTTATTGTTGAAAAAACTTGTAGGACAGAACCTAAAGATATTTCTTTTATTAAGTTTTCTACTTGATTCTTTTATTAAGTTTTCTTTATTAAGTTTTCTACTTGTTTTTCTTATTAAGTTTTCTAGTTGCTTATAAGTTAAGTTTTCCTTGTACCTTAGTTTCCCATTTGAATAGTTAATTGTTTATTGTACTTCAGTTTAAAGTTCATTTTCAATTGTTTAGTTTATTAGTCTACCTCAGTTTAATTACTTTAATAAGTGCATTTTTAGGAGATTGACTAGATTTTTCATTTTGAAAGATATTTCGATCTTTTGTTTGTTAAAATATTTACACGACGCCCTCTTCCTTCGCATATATTTCGTGTCAACTCTAAGATTACCAAACCCCGTTGATAATTAAAGAATAAGTGGATTAATTTAAACATTATAATATACCCAACACTCTATGGGAATTCTTCCAAGCCCTTGTGGTCTCTTTAAGCCCCAGTGGGATTAACCTAATATTGGATCACAATAAGTTGATCTGAGCCCAATGGTGCCTATGTCTTTTATCGATGGTATATTTTATAGATGTGCCTGTTTACCTTATCATAGAAATAAGCTCTCAATGGTGCCTATAATATCATTTAATTAATGTTTATACTATCCCTGTGGTGCTTACAATGTATTTTATCAATGGTATTTTTATAGATGTACCCTCCTACCTTGTCATAGAATCCACTCTAAGAGGTGCCACTTTAGCCTCTAATTATGTAATTTATCTAATTATTATGAATTTGTGCATCCTAATGGGAAAACAATTTTTGAGGCAATAATTAGGGTGCTTAGGGCCACTTTGGGTACTTTTGGGCAACTTTTTAAAACATTATGTCTTATTTTTTTTGAGTCAGTTAACACTTTTTTACCTCCCCCGTGAACTTCCCATTTATTTTTTTCCCTTTTACTTCAATATGTTTTTTTCCCATATCTTACTTTCCCAATATATTTCTTTTCTATAAATCACCTTTCCTGTGTTATATTTTATCCATTTCTTTGTCATTAAAATATAACATGTATTTTTTCACAAGCACTTATTCAAGATCCAAAACCATGGAAAGGAAGGTGCCTTTCCATGGTTTTTTTATTTTTTTTTGAAACCTCCAGGTTTCATCTCAATATCGACGAACTTTCATCATGGGTATTGCAAAACTGTTGAAACCCTGGGTGGCTTTCCATGAATACCGTCACTATAGCGATGAAGTTTCATGGAAAAATTACCATTCAACTTTCAGATTTCGTCGATAGAGATTGGTTTTCCATGGTTTTGCATGGAAGAAATTTATGTTAATAGAGAGACAAATGTTCATCAAAAGTGTTCCACATTTTTGTGTGGGAACAAAATTTTTCCTGGCAGTTTTTGGCTATATTTTCGTCGTTATAGGGATGCCAACTTTGTCGATAGAGTGAAGAAATGTAGAAAATGAATTAAAAAAATCAATTTCTAGGCCACCGTACAGAAGACATGTGGCAGCCATTTTTTTCTCTATATCAATGGCTTATAAATTTAGTCATTATATCCATGAAATAATTTCCATGAAACATCGCAACCATTATTGTCACAATTGAGATGACAAAACGTGGAAATAACAACGCAAAATCGTCGCAATTTTGATATTATGTATTAGTGTCCGTTCCCCAAATATGGTGGTAAAATCAAAGGTGATTCGATAGACTCATTACAACATTATACAATTGCACATTTCAATATGTGTATAAAGATGAATGAAAATACACATTTTCTTCTTGTAGGAAACCACTTAGTCTTGGTGGAAGTTGGATGAACGATGAAGTATATTTATTAATGCTTCTACCTTCAACTTTGAGCCCTAAACCTGTTCCAAGATTCCAAATTTCTTATTAGGGATATAAAGGTATTTTTTTTTGTAAATTTACACAGTGTCGTCGGATTTTCGACATGTATGTAGTGAATTTTGTTGTCGAATATCCATTAAATTCGACAAGGTTGATACACAACTTACAACTTCAATTCGTCGGTTGTCCGGCCTCTATGAAGGAAACTTCGTCATATTTTTTACATCTATGTAGTGAAATTTGTCGTTGGATATCCATTAAATCCGACAAAGTTTTTACACTATTGACGACTTCAATTCGTCAATTATCTGACCTCTATGAAGGAGAGTACATCGGATCGAACATCTATGTAGTGAAATTTTTCATCATAGTTTCGACGGGGGATGTTGAAATTATGACAAGATTATTTCATTGTCATAAATCCATCGAACTTCAACCAACATTTAAAAAGAAAGTGGATTGTCAAATTGCTGACAACAATATGTCGAAGATCAGATATCTATGATGTCGTATTTTGTGTTAAAAATGCTATTGTGTCTATCCTTGTCGTATTCAGATACATAAGGCTTCCAACAATCCTTTAAAACAACGTATTATCTATATTTTATCCATCATCATCCTCGCTTGGTTTTAATCTCGTTATCATTGGTGTTGGGGATTCCTTACAATTACCCATATTAAATATTTTCAAAATTCAATTTCCATAGTTGTAGTATGATATAAGTAAACCATTTTTAGATTGTTGGACTTCAATCCCCAGAAAATACTTCATAAGACCCAAACAAGTCATTTCAAATTCTTTTTCCATGACTGATCTAAAATCATTTATGCCAAAATCACTCATAAAAATTAAATTATCTACATACAGGCAGACAATTAACATGTTTCCTTGTTCATCAACCTTGATGTACAATGTTGGTTCACTTTCACTTCTATGAAGTCCATTTTGGATGAGGTAAGAGTCAATGCGACTATACCAAGCTCTAGGAGCTTGCTTCAAACCACAGAGTGCATTTTTCAGCCTGTATACTTTGCATTCTTGTCTTAGAACTTCATAACCTTGTGGTTGTTCCACATACACTTCCTCCTCCAGATAGCCATTGAAAAATGCATATTTAAAATCCATTTGATAAATATGTCGTTTGTTTTGTATAGCAATGGTCAACATTGTTTGATTGTATCCATTCATGCAACAAGTGCAAATGTTTCATTGAAGTCTATGTAGGGTTGTTGTGTGAAACCTCTTGCAACCAATCTTGTCTTGTGATTCTGCATATTCCCATCAACATCTTGCTTGGTATTATAAATGCATTTGACACTTATCACATCCTTCTCTTTTGGAACATCAACCAATTCCCATGATTGATTATTCTCAATAAATTATGTTTCTTCATCCATGGTTTGTGCCCATACTTCATATTCAACAACTTCCTCAAATGTTAGAGGATCATATATTTGAGAAAATAATGCAAAATCCTAGAACGAAATTGGTGTACCAGCCTCATATATTTCATATAGAATTCTTGTGTTTATAGAATTTTTCGATGTTGACCTCGTCGAACTGCTTGATGTATTTTGGTGCGATTTTGGTGCGCTTGTTTATGTAGCTTGCGCTATGACTTGTTTCGATGTTCCTTGTGTTGAAACATGTCGTGTTATCCTGGGAGTGTTCAATTCTATGACATTTTGACTCACATGTGGTGTTTGAACTACTTCCCATGCCATGTCATCATGTTCAACAATTGACACAATCTTGACATTCTTCTCGATGGTTCTATCCCACGCTTAAATCTCAACAAATTGAACATCTCGACCGATAATTACCTTCATTGTGACAGGGTCATAAATTTTATATGATTTTGTATCTTTAGAATAACCGACAAAAATACATTTCTATCCCTTATTGTCTAATTTCCTTCTCAACTCATTTGGAACATGAGCATTTGTGACACAACCAAAAAATGTTTAAATAAGAGACACTGTGTCTCATACCTATACATTATTCTTGAGGGAATTTGTTCTTGACACTCTTTTCCTGATACCGGTTCATGATATCTACAACAATTTTCATTGCTTCAACCCAATATACATTTAACAAATTCTTGACTTCCATAATGTTGCAATCCATCTCCATCATGGTTCTATTATTCCTCTCGGTGACATTGTTCTACTGAAGTGTATACCGTGCATTGAATTTCTTGTGTATGCCATGGGTCTTACAAAAATTTAGGACATTATTTGAGACATATTCACTTCCTTTGTCCATCCTTAAAATATTGATGTTGTATCCACTTTGGCTCTCCACAAGTGCTTTGAACTGCTGAAAATATCTAAATCCATCATATTTTGTTTCAAAAAATACACCCATGTTCTTCTTGTAAAGTCATCAATAAAAGTGAGAAAATAATTGCATCCACCTATGGATGGTGTTTGAATTATCCCACATAAATCAGAGTGCACAATTTCAAGTGGTGTGCGACCTCTATATGAATTTTCGATTGGAAAAGTCTCTCTATGCTGATTGCCAATGATTCATCCTTCATAAACTCTCTCTGGTTTTTCAATTGATGAAAATTCATTCACCATGTTCTTCATGTGTAGTAGCTTCATCCCACCAAAATTCAGATGTTCAAATATAAAATGCCACAAACATAATTCATCTTGAACTATTGATCTAAATGTTTCTTGTAATTCTTTGTTGTTTCCTTTTTCTTCCTTGTCGTGGTGCATGTATACTTCTTTTCTTTCTACCTTGAATGCAGCTCCCGAATTTTCATTCATCCTTTCATGAACACCTTGACTTATTTTTTATTTCATGTCTAGATTTATCCTCAAAGGAAACAAGTGATTTCTTATCATTGGTACTTTTTCTATCAGATGGTTGCTTGGACGTATGTCCTTAATCACACAATGGTTTTCTTCCATGTAGACTTTGTATCCTTTCTGTAACAATTGTCCAATGCTCATCGAATTTTGTTACAGACCTTCGTCAAAATAAACATCGGGCATAGTCTTTTTCTCCCCCTATTTTGTTAGAAGCCCAATAGTACATTTGCCCCAAACAATGACTTGGATATTGTTTCCAAGTGTGACATCGGTTTGAACTAATTTAGCTAGACTGGAAAATAAATTTAAATTATCAGTCATATGATTACTACAACCTGAATATAAATACCATATGTCACATGGAATTTCTTGGACATCATGGCATTCAACTAGGGATGCAAAAAAAATGTGTTGGTCGAAGTGTTGGTGTTGCTCAACTAGTTTTGACCTTGCTTGTCTTGGTCATACTGATTCTTTCTACATTCATATGAAAATTGTCCAAATTTCTTGCAATAATGACAATGGACTTTCTATTTATCAAACCTATGACCACTTGGATGACTGGGATTCTAATTTTGGCCTCTACCAATGACATTTGCAGGACTATTATTGTGTCCTCCTCTAGAAAAACTTCTTCCTCTCTGCCCCTATAAATATATATCCCCCTGCCTCTTCCACGACTTATGGATTATTGTGCTTCAATTGACCTTCTAATGATGTGTTTGATCTATTAATTCTATGTTCGTGATTGATGAGTGAAGCTTCCAACTCATCAATAGTAAACTGGTACATATCTTTGTTTTCTTCCAAGGTCACAACTAGGGATTCATATTTTTGGGGAAGGCTTCTAAGGACTTATTGAAAAACCCTTCTATCTTCTATATTTTCTCCATGGGATTTGAATTGATTTATCAAACCAATAACTCGAGTATAAAATGATTCCAATCACTATGTGTCTTTCATTGATAGAGATTCAAAATACCTTCTAAGAATATGCAATTTAGTAGTATCTACCTTTTCTAAGCCTTGATAGGTGGTTTCGAGCGTATCCCATGCCTCAATTGTCTTTGTTGTTGATACTCTTTGAGAACATATCCTTTCCATCTTTCTTACTTTGTTCCCTCAAGGAATCCTTCTCAATTTGTGCAAGGTTATTATATGATGTTTGATATTCTAGTTCTCTATAGCCATTTTGGACTATCTCCCATACATATTGAGCTTTGAAGAGAACATTCATGGTTAG
This sequence comes from Pseudotsuga menziesii, assembly GCA_001517045.1. Lineage (NCBI taxonomy): Eukaryota > Viridiplantae > Streptophyta > Pinopsida > Pinales > Pinaceae > Pseudotsuga > Pseudotsuga menziesii. The sequence goes on along the minus strand of LPNX010950372.1, from coordinate 113,246 downwards.
AGACCAATATTCATAATTATTTCCTGAGAAAATTGGAGTTTGAAGACTTGAAATTTGTGCACCATAAGTGTAAGTCATTTTCTAATTATAATTTCTTAAAAGTACTTTTCCCCTTTTAATAATGTTTCTAATCTTCCTAAACCAACTCTGACACCAATGGAGTTTTCCTTCGATGTGGTTTTACTTCCACTAGACTTACTTCGACAAGTATTCACACTTGACTATGACCTTGACACACTTTTACTTAGATAGACACACACTTGACTTTTACTTTGACCAGTAGTAAGACACACACTATTAAGTGTGACCAACTCCTATTTGGACAGGATTATAATACTAAAAGGATATAATAGTTATATAAAGTATATATCTTTCACTTCGACATGAAATAAACATTTGTACCACTCAGTAAGTGGAGATAACTACAACATGACTCCACTTGGACAAATCCACATTTAACCGAACTTTATAAAAGGAAAATTCTTTATTTTTTAATTATAACATGAAAAACACATTTCACCACTTCGTAACTTGGGATAAATATTGACACGACTATACTATGACAAACCGAAAATATTAAATAATCAAAGTATTAAGTGAGACTTGTGTAGAAGTTACCCTTTTAAGACAAAAATTTTACACTGTGAAATTTGAGAGATTCTTGAATTAATTTATGAACTATAAATGTTAATTTATTTCAAACAAGTAATAAGATACACGACATAAATAATCTTGAGAATAAGCACATAAAAACTATAGGTTTATATATTACCCACAAACTAGGCAAACTACAACCACATTCATGAACTTAAACTTTACTTGGATTTTTCACCATTTGGAGAGCTTAGGCTTTCAATAGTTTCTAAAGCCATGAGCTTGTGCTCTTGAACACTTTTCAAAACTTTGTTTTCTTCTTCCTCTTTCCCTCTTACTCTAGTTTTCTCCCACAAACTTTGTATTTCATTCATATTTCTTCTACATATACAAAGACTTGATTCTTGGAAGCTACCAACTAACAGTAAGGACTGTAATTTACTGCATGACTATAAATTCACCAAGCATATTAACTTGCAGAACAAAAACATGGCTGAATAAATATGGTGAGACTTGAACTCCATACTCTGACAAAGTTCTGAAAAAACTATACCTTCCTGTAATTAGTTTCTCCAACAAAGAAGTGAGGGTTTTAGCTCCATCTTCAAAAGGATTCTAACAGATGGCTCTATGGAATTTAAAAAATTGGAGGGTGTGATTCAAGAAGAGAAGGAATTTTTCATGGAGGTGAGTAGAATCGGAGCCAGGAAACATGTGAAAAATTTGGAAAAATATTTTTACTTGGAAAAAGCTTCTTCTACAAAAACAAGGATTTTGAGGAATATCCAGTGTACAGGTGCTTTGGGTTTCTTGAATGGTGCAACTAAGGATGGTCTATGTGATGTTGGGGTTGTCTTGAAGCTCAGTAATTCTCACATTTTTAATTTCCAACTTCAGTGTGGAACATGTTCTAATATGAAAGTAGATCTCCTAACTCTTTTGTGTCTTTGCAAGATTGCTTCATTTTTTGGTATAGTAACTATTAAATTTTTTTGTGGCTCCCGAGTTATAGTCAAATGGGAACAAGGATATTTTAACCTGGAAGTTGTTTCTTTACTACATTGGTGCAATCGAATTCTCTTGTATCTTGAGAAGTTATGCAATATATCTTTCCATAAGATCTACAGAGAACAAAATCAACTTATTGTTAAGCTCTCAAAATCAGCTTTGTCTGGCAAAGAAGGTTGCCTCTACTGGGAAGAATGGATGGATGGCTTTATCAACTTTTTCTAAACTCTATTTTGAAGCCTATATAATCTTGTATATCTATTTTTTGTAGTCATGGAGCTCTTTCAGTTAGGACTGCTGGTTTCTAGTATGAATTCTTGAAGACTTGAGATTTTACTCCTTTTTTTAAGATCTCACAAGTCATCGTTGGTTGATCATGTAAGAAGTCATTTTTCCCTTTGTTTATTATGTACTTTTTTATTCAACTATCGAATAACAAAAGTAAGATTTTTTCTGCTAGAAAACAAATTGGTAATGTTAAATATTCTTTCATTGTTTTATCCCATTTTTATTCTTAATTATAATTAATATATANATAATTTTTATTGATATTAAATATTATTTGTATTGTAATAACCTTTTTTAAAATATTTATAAATAAGATAAATTGTTCCCTAACATTTATAAGATTAAAAAGTTGATATATAAAAAATCTAAATTATATATGAATATGACAATTTTCAATCTCAAAATATAATTTTCACAATCTAACCTCTCATTAAGTAAATATGTAACAATATAAAAATAATAATAAACCATTTAACAAAAAATTATAAAATAGAGAAGGATGATGCAATTGAGAAAGTTGAGTAAGGTGCATTTTTTTTAATTTCAACAATGTCAAGTGCTAATTTTGAAATTGAGAAGTTTAATGGTAAAAATAATTTTGAGCTATGGAAATTAAAGATGCGGGATTTGCTAATACAATAGAAGTTACAGAAATCCTTATATGGTACAATATGGTAAGAGAAAGAGACCTCTAACTATGACAGATGATGAATGGGAGGAATTAAATGCCAGAGCACTTAGCACAATTTGATTATGTCTTGTAGATGATGTGTTGTTTAACATTGTTGAAGAAAAGTCAACAACAAGCCTATGGTGAAAGCTAGAAAGTATGTATATGACCAAATCTTTGACAAACAAAATTTACTTGAAGAGAAATTTGTACAGTATGAGAATGAAAAAAGGTATGAAGATAGTAGATCATTTGAATTTTTTTAATACTCTTATTTTCCAGTTGACTAGTATGGATATTAAAATTGATGATGAAGATAAAGTAGTCAATATTTTATGTACCTTACATGAATCTTGGGGTCAAGTAGTTTATTTGATTATCCTTAGTATAGCTCATACTTTGGAATTTGACATTGTGGTTGGAGCATTGTTGTCTGAGGAATTAAGAAAGAAATCAAGTTTTGAAACCTCTTTGCCAGAAGCTTTGGTTGTTAGAGATCAATCCAGAGAGAAAGGAGAAACGTCAAGAGGTACTTATAGGTCTAAATCAAAGGGATGAAAGAGAAAATTAAAATGATGGTACTGTAACAAGAGCGGTAATCTCAAGAAGGACTATTGGAAAAGACAAGAATCCAAGAAAAATGACTCCAAATTTGAAGCAAATTCAATTAAGTCTGATTCAGGTATGATCGATGAGTTTTTGTTTTTTTGAAGCGTCTATGAATATAATGAAGAATGGCTATTAGAATCTTGTGCTTCAGACCATATCTATACTCACAAAGACTGGTTTGCTTCCTATCAAACAGTTAATGATGGTATTGTTCTTTTATGAGATAAGCATTCATGTAAGACTATTGAGGTTGGATGTGTTAAAATTAAAATGTTTGATGGAGTTATAATAACACTAACATATGTTAGACATGTGCCTGAATTAAAGAAAATTTTAATTTCTTTGGGAGTGTTGGATTCCTGTGGTCATAAATTTACAGGTTTAAGTGGAGTACTAAAAGAATATAAGGGTGCTTTAGTAGTCATGAAAGCACACAAAACATGAAACCTTTACAAACTAGTTGGAATAACTCAAGTTAATGATACAACATTAGTATATGAAGAGGAGTCAAGATCCACTCAATTATGGCATCAACATCTTCGTCATATGAGTGAAAGAGGAATTAAGGTATTAATGAATCATAAATTTCTTCCAAATCTGAAAAACTCTAAATTCGATGTTTTATAGGCATTGTATATTTGGAAAATAGTGTAGACAAAAAATTCAAAGCAGGTAGTCATGTTAGTAAAGGTGTTCTTGATTACATTCATTCTGATTTGTGGGGTCCGTTTCCTACTATTTCCTATGGAGGAGAAGCATATTATGTATTTTTTATTCATGATTTTTCAAGGAAAGTGTGGGTCTATGTCTTAAAAAGAAAAGCTGATGTGTTTAACACGTTTAAACAATTTAGAGTTATTGTTGAAAAAAGAACTGGCGGGACAATCAAATGTTTAATGACGGATAATGGAGATGAGTTTACATCTTTAGAGTTTGAAAAGTATTACAAATATGAAGGTATGGTAAGACATAAAAAAATGTATACACTCCTCAGCAAAATGGCATAGTAGAGCGCATGAATAGGAATCTTCTAGAGAGTGCAAGGAGCATGCTCAGTAACGCTAATTTAGGGAAAGAGTTGTGGGAAGAAGCAATTTTTACTACTTGTTATCTAATAAATCAATCACCATCAATGAAAGTAAAATGTAAGATTATGGAAGAGGTATGGATTGGTAATCCTTGTGATTATTCGAATTTGAATTTTTTGTTGTTGTGAAGCCTATGCACTTACTCCTAAAAATCAGCATTCTAAGTTAGACCCTATATCAAAGAAGTGATTTTTTGTTGGGTGTGATGATGTTACAAAAGGATATAGATTGCAGGATCCTACTTCCCACAATATTTTCATTAGCAGAGATGTAATTTTTTATGAATATTCTCATATTAAATCCCAAAATGTAAGAGTTGATGTGGAACAAAAATAGGTTCTGTCAAAACAACTAGTTTAGTTGGAGAACCAATCTGATCATGACTCAAAGAAGCAAGAAGAAGTTTCTAGTGAGAGAGAAGTCATAGAATATGAATAAACTCAAGAAAATGTGGAAACCACACAACCTACACCAAGAAGATCAACAAGGGAGAGAAATCCTCCTAAGAGGTATATCACTTTTGTTTCGTATGTTTTATTTATTGGTGATGGGGAACCTTCTTGTTTTTAGGATTCCATTGATTGTGTTGGAAATGCTAAGTGGAAAATGGCTATGAAAGAAGAAATGGGTTCTCTAGAGAAAAACAAGACACGAGAATTGGTTGAACTGCCCAAAGATAGAAAAATTGTTGGATGTAAGTGGGTCTTTAAGTTGAAGAAAGGTGTTGATGGTAAGGTTGAGAGATACAAACCCAGAATGGTTGAAAAAGGGTACTCTCAAATGGAAGGCATTGAATATCTTGATATTTTTTCACTAGTTGTCAAGCTTGTATCTATTTGTATTGTGTTAGCACTAATTGAATTGCTTGATTTGGAGTTAGAGAATCTAGACGTTAAAACAACTTTCTTACATGGAGATTTAGATGAAGATATTTATATGGAACAATCAGAAGGTTTTGTGTAGCATCATAAAGGAATATTAGTTTGCAACCTCAAGAAATTATTGCATGGCCTAAAATAGTTACCTAGGCAATGGTACAAGAAGTTTGATTATTTCATGGTGACCCAAGGTTATACTAGAAGTGAATATGATCATTGTTTATACTTTAAAAGGTTAAATGACATATTCATTATTTTAGTATTGTATGTTGATGATATGCTTATTGTGAATAAAAGCAGGCTTGATATTAATAGGTTGAAGGCTCAGATGGCTCAGACTTTCAATATGAAGTATCTTGGAGCTGCAAAACATATCTTGGGTATTGAAATACACAGAGACAAAAGAAGTGGCCAGCTTAGTTTTTCACAGGAGAAGTATGTTGAGAAAATATTTGTAAGGGCTGAAATGAATAAGGAAAAGCCTGTGAATGTTCCTTTGGCTTCCCATTTTAAGATTTGTTTAGGTTTATGTCCTAGTAGTGTTGAATAAAAGGATTGTATGTCTCGTGTACCATATGCCAATGGAATAGGATGTTTAATGTATGGAATGGTGTGTACTAGACCTGATATTTCACATGCAGTAAGTGTTGTTAGTAAATACATGGAAAGTATAGGAAAAGAAGATTGGAATGTAATGAAATGAGTGCTTCAGTACCTAAGAGGAACAACTGACTATTGTATGACCTTTAATAATAACAGTGACTCTATATGCGGTTTTGTTGATTCAGATTTCATAGGTGATTTGGATAAGAGAAGGTCTACTTTAGGTTATGTCTTTACTCTTGCAAGTGGATCTATAAGTTGGATGTCAAAGCTTCAAGAATAGTTGGTTTATCGACTATATAGGTTGACTACATTGTTTCCTCACATGCTTGCAAAGAGGTGATTTGGTTGAGAGGTATACTTAGATAAGTTGGAAGATTGTAGAGCAGTGTGTCTGTTTTCTATGATATTCAAAGTGTTACACATTTGGCTACAAATCTTGTTTATCATAGTAAGACTAAACATATTGATGTAAAGTATCATTTTGTAAGAGAAGCCACTAGTGAAGGTGGAGTAGATCTGAAAAAAGGTTCATACTCAAGAAAATTGTACAGATATGTTTACAAAACCAGTATTGTTAGAGAAGTTACGATGGTGTATAACTTCTCTTGGTTTGAAAAAAAGGTGATGAATAGTCTTGGGAAAAGTATTAGAAATTTTTTGTTGTCAAGGTGGAGATTGTTAATAATGACAACTAAACTAATGTGTTTATGGGAAGTTTTCATAACGGGCATAATCGATAGCGTTTTAACTCATGTAACTTATTCATGAAGTTTATAGTGCATGGTTAGGATACGTAACGTAGTAGTAGTTGTTATCAACCCAAATGACACTTCTCCGTCCGAGTGCCGACAATTCATTATATTGGTACACAAAAGGACATTTTAGGATTGAAGTTTACCTAAACACTATGGATGGGCATGACATGAGATACATTTACCTTTCAACTAGCTTGCTACATTATTTTTCAAAGTATGGATTGGCGTATGCGACTATCTCCATTGAAACTCACGTACATACGCGACTATCCTCGTTGACAACTCACGTACTGTACGCACCTATCTCCATTACAACCCACGGACATTATTTTTTAACCATTAGCTCCTTGTATTTACCATTGTTCTTTCATGGATAGGGCCTTCCTCCCATGAGTATCCTTATTTAGATCCTATTTTGGTTTTTCGATACTCATGTTGCAGTTGTCTTAGGTTAAGGGGAATATTTTTAGCTATTTTTCATGCCAAATTGAGCCTCATTTTGGTGTCTTTTTACAATCTATACCTTTATAGGACTCCCTGCCCTTATAGAGTTTCTTTAGGCCCAGGTCTAAATCCTTAAAACAGACTTGACTGCCGAGTAAACTTGTCCATTCAAGCTCGTTAAGAATACGTGAATGGGCATCCACATTGGTGGTAGGTTATCTCTTTCTCGGACCTTGTGGAATAATACGAGAAATAATCACTCTCTTTTCTACGGAATTGAGAAGAGTATTCTCAAGTATAGGTTTATCACTTTTCCGGACCTTAGGGACTAAATTTACGGAAAAGGAACACCCGGGATGAGCTCAGTTTTCTCTTTTTCGTGCTCTAGACCTAAACATGAAAAAGATTCCGAGTGTATTTTGTGTATTTGTCATGCTCATTAAACACTAAGAACAAAACATCGAGTTTATTGGTGTAAGCCCCATTTATCGTACTCAAATGGATCTTTCCGAGTGATCTTGCTTTCCTTCACACTTGTAAAACTCAAACTATATGCTGCTCTCAAAGGAGCGTTGGGTAGGTGGTAATTTAACCTTTTTTCAGACCTCCCTGACTAAGTACGAAAAAATGTTCACCTTTTCTTCTATGAAAGTTAAGAGAGTTCTTCTGTGGTATGTTTTATACTTTTCCAGCCTTATAAGACTAAATTGGATGAAAAAGGACCCCCCAGGGTCTTCCTTGGAATTTTCAGACTCTCTAAATATGAAAAGACAGAGTGAGCATGTACTAGTTCGGGTTCATAAAATCCACGAATCGGTGACACTATCAAGCATTATTCCCTCTTCTCTTCAAGCTTGTTAAAAAATGAAGAGAGATCCGAGTTGAATTTCCTAGACTCATTAAAATTTAACAGGGAAGGTAAGGAAGAAGTTTTCTTTTGGTTCTTAGTTAGTGGCAAGATGTCATCCTTGAACAAAGCACTCTCTGATTTTTTTCGATACTCACATCTCAGTGTTCACTTTCAGTTCAGCTATTACTTCGAGTTTCTTACTCCTCCTCTTGTCAGTTCTACCTGGGGAATATGATCATGTCTCCTACATGATAAATAAGTTTAGTTGTCCTATCTGTAAAGTTAAAAAGATGCCTTTGATCAACTCTATGTTGTGCTCATTGTTCAAGGACTTAACCCTGCATCTAATCTATATCTGGATTCCATCATTGTCATATTTGTTACTACTTGTGTCTCCCTTCCTTTACCCAGTTCCTAGTCACTCTTGTGATCCATTGGAGGATCTATTGCCTTCCTTATCACAGTATGGTTCCGCATCAGCACTTCCTGACAACGAAGGCCTAGAGTTTTGATGATTGTACCTCAAGATTCACTTTCATTATTGGTGAATTCCTTTTCTTCAGTTGTCTATTATCATACATTGATTGACAATCTATTGAATCCGATCCATGTTCGACTTCAATAAAATCTACTCACATGGCTTGGATTGTATTGGTTCTTTGGGATTGTTTACAAAGACCTTAGTTTCACATTCATGGACTAAGTTGTGCACGATTATGCTGTGGTTACTTACACAGGTTCCAGATATTTGAAGACTCATCATTATTGTATATTGTGGCTTCGATCCACCTTTGTAATACACGTGGTATTGTACCTATACTATATGATGTACTCAAATATTGTAAAGGATCTGGTGTTCCAGTATATTGAACATAGCATCCTCAGATATGACTTTGTATATGACATTATTATGTATTTTTTTTAGGTACTACCTCTACTCCATTGGACTTTTGAGTTCTCCAAAGATAATGATTATAATGTATTTCGGCTATCGTTTCCCTCTGACCTCACACATTAGGGGGCATCTGTTATCAACCCAAATGGCACTTCTCCGTCTGAGTGCCGAAAATTCATTATGTTGGTATAAAAAACGACATTTCACGATTGAAGTTTTCCTAAACACTATAGATGGGCATGACATGAGATACATTTACCTTTCAATCAGCTTGCTACATTATTTTTCTAAGTATGGATTGGCATACGCAACTATCTCCATTGAAACTCACGTACATACGTGACTATCCTCATTGAAAAATCACGTACTGTATGCGCCTATCTCCATTACAACCTGCGTACAGATCTATACACAGGTTTCCTTTAAGAGACTCACATGTCATACCTGGGTTGCTTATATTAATATTCGTGTACATCTCCATTTGACATTAAAAAATATAAATCACGATTAATGGAGATTAGTTGGGCCTTAATCAGCAACTACCCCAACCATTCAACCTCATCAACCTTCAAAAGTAATCTATTTCCCAAAGTATAAATAGAGGCCGGCATTAGAGAAATCAATTTTGGAGAGAAAAGTTATGTTGGTGGTATATCTTGAGAAGTCTTAGAGCAGCAGAACTCAAAATCCTTTGGTTGCAGAGGATTCCTTGTCTCAGGCATTGAGTTGTACACTTATCTCATTCACTAATTGTTAATAAAGAGAATTCTTCTTCCAACATTGTGTTGAGTCTCTTTCATGTATTAGGGTTTGATGAATATATTTGATTAAGCACTATATATGTTGTTTATCTAACCTATTAAATATACATGTATAAGATTGTACTCGGATAATTTTCTCTTTGTAGGTGAAAGAGGTGCATCCCTAAAATATTTGGAGAGAAGCAGAGCAGAAGAAGATAAATCTTGGACCAAACGTCAGTAATCGGGTGAGTCCAATATTTCTTCCTATTTCCTTTCTGTACTTAATGAAAGCTAATTGTCTGCAAGTTTTAGAAGTTGGTAACCCCAGACCCTAGGTTATAAGAGTGTTTATTTCTGAACAATAGTAGTCTGAGAGGATGAAGATCTGTCTTGTAATCTCTTCATTCTGGATTAATGATTTTCAATACTTTTCCTTCGTGGTTGTTTCCCCTTATCTGTTTTACCAAATTAAATATTGTGTGTAAATGGTGTTTTCTCATGTAGAATGTCTCTGGTTATTTAACATTATTGCTAAAGATTAACCCAAACCTTGCCTAGAATGATAATCAACAATTAAATTCCATGTCTTTATGATAACAAATATTCCCGCTAAGAATATTGTATCCAAGAATTCCTTTACTCCACCTGAAAGAGAACAATAATTATGTATTAGCAACATTGCTAAGTAAGCCAATAATCCCAAGAACAAATGAAATGGGATTAAATATAAAAGATGCATGTTCTAATTAAGTCTTAACAATAAATAAACATTGATAAAAAAACTAAGCATCATGATACCACATCAATCAAAAGTACAAGTCACAGGACTTCTAAGTGGGAAGGAAAAGATTGAAAGTATAACGGTAGAATACAAATGAAAGAGACGTCCGATGAAACCAATCACACAAATAGTTTAAGTTCACCATTATTCTACTAATCCATAATTAACCTTCATCATAAAAAACTATTCAAAAATAGACGATTTAAGTATTTATACATCTTCGACGATTTAAAAAAAATGTATGAGAATTTTGAAACATTACGATGGGGTTTGGAAAGGGCTACAATATGAAGGTTTAACTACAGGCCATAAAGGGAATACTTTGGTTTTCTCAAATGAGAGGTATTTTTAAATACAAGTTACGGGATACTCTAAAGACATTATTGATTGGGTCATTGGTCCCACAAATTTGCAGGTGCTTCATTTGGGACATTCATTAAGAAGAGTACACGTTTTAAAAAAATGGTTAATTTTTTTTTGTATTTTACTCATGTCTTTCGAGATCCCAATGATGTGGTTATTAGCCTATCAAAAAAAATTGTTGGGGATATGGATGGTTTTATTCTTCTTTAGGAATGGGATTATGATGTGAAGGTCGATTCAGGGAGATCATACTTCTTCTAGTTTTGTCTAAATATTATATCCTATAAGGTCTCAGTATTGGATTTTTTTTGTTAGATTTTTGAACTATTAATATACAGGAAAATATGAAAGCTGTAGGAAGGGAATTATGTAGTGGAATAATCAAAGAGAATGTACACTAAACATGAAATTCATGACACAAATTTTAGATAAATCGGACAAGAATTTTTTAGATAATCACAACACTAATATTCATTCATTAATCAATAATACAATGTTTATACAATAAATAGAATTCGAATGCTAAATATAGGATTTGAATATTTGAGTTCTAACTGACTGAGTAGCTAACTTAGTGTGTCTAAATCATTGTTATAGGCCACTAGTCTAACTCTGGATGTCTAAATCAGTCTACAATCAGTTAACTGATGAGGTAGGAAGGAAAAAGGCACCACTCTCCCTTCATGCATGCAAAACTGGCGCTAGGCTAACTGAGAGTGATCTAATTGATTGTAACTAGAGGTTGAATTAGCATAACTACTTACCTACCACAACCAACTAATGGAGGTTGTTGGTGGCACTCAGAGTGGGCTCCTATAATGTAGGGATTTCTCATGAAGGGCACATAAACTCATGCATGCACATGAAGTAAGTGGCACATAACATCTAGGTGTGTCCCCCACACTCTAGTATAGTAATAATAACTCCCTAAGTTAGGAAAATGACCAAATAGACTATATTGGACAAAAGAGGATTAATTAATCCTAACACCCCCCTTAATCCTAACTTTGGACAACTTGGCCCCTGGAAACTAGGCCAAAATTCACCCATACAATCTAAATGACATAAAATATTGCTTAATAAAATAAAGAAAATGGGGAAACAATAAGCAGGAATCAGGAAACAAGTTATACTGCTTAAGAGAAAAAACTTCTCTTTGAGCAAAAACTTATGAAATAATTGCTGCAATTTGCAACTCTGTGGAGAAACCCTGTAGAATCATGGTTCTTTTTTACATTAGCATCCCGGGACTCTGTATGTGAACCTTTACATCTTCTTCCTATTTGTTGAATGTTGATTTTGTCTCTTATTTCTAGAGGAGGAATGGAATGATCCATTTTGTTCTTTAGTGGGCCAAATTGTGGATCATTCGCTATCATCAAGTAGCATCTTTATGGAATTTTGTTGCACCACTCTGTAGGTATCAAAGTTGTGTGAGAGAGTTATTAGAGGAAATTTGGGGTCTAAAATGGGCCTCCTAAGGAAAATAATAAAAAAAGCCACATCACATTACAAATATGCCATGTTAGATTAAATCTAATAAAAATCTAATGAAAGTCAACCTAAATCGTCTCATGAATGGTAGTTGACAACTATATTGAGTTAATGTAGAGTTAAGAGATATTGATTAAAAATATTAATGGAATATTTAGATTTTTGTGCACACATAATAAATGATAGGAAACTTTTGAATTTTATAATATTAATTTTTTAAATGAATAGACCACTACTTTTATATATTTAATAAATGTAAAACTCAAATATATTCATTTATAATGAAAAATATAATTATAATAATATTAAAAAAATAAAAAAATAAGTATTATTTTTTAATATAAATGTTATATTAATTCATATAAAAAATATTACATCACATAAAATAAAAAACAATAAACTATGTATATTCATATTATTTTTTATATTAATATAAAAAAAATTGTGGTTTAATGGGTAGTTAGGTAAGAGAGAAAAAAAGTAAAATCAAATTTTATTATAATTTCAGTAACATTAAAAATAGTTTTTATTTTTTATTTTGTTAGTATTTAAATGTTTTATTTATTTTTGGATGTAATAATTAAATATATTTATTTTTTAAATATTATTTAATAATATTAAAAATACTAAATATCTTTTATTTAGTATTTCAAGATAAGTCTATTTAAAATTAAATATTATTTAGTTTTCTTTTTAAAAAATTGATTAATAAATGTTTTTAGTATTTCAAAATGCTTCCACTACAATTTTAATTAATGCAAATGTTATGTTTTAGAGGAGTTGGAAGTAGTGATCAAATAAAATATTCTATATTTATTAGTTAAAGTTTATTTATCTTATTTCAAGGTGAACTTTTCAAGAACTTAACCAAGGTGGCGTTTATATGGAATTAGCTATTGTCAAATAAAAATATGACACATAAGCATTATGTGTCCAACTCAACCATAATGCTTGACCAAAAATATTGAAATTCTATTGGCTTAAAAATTCAACTCATTCTAGCTCATCCATGGCACAGTTTTTTATAAGGCCCATTTTAGACCCCAAATTTCCTCTAATGCGGCAACATATTCATTATGATACTGGGATCTCATTCTTCTTCTATTATCTCGATTCCTAGCAATGTTTCCAGCTTCTTTAATGAGATTTCCATCCCATTTAGGATTCTGATTTGGAATAGGAGCTGGATTTGGATCTAGATCATCTTGAGGTATAATCTCAATATCAAGATCATGATGATCTTGTTCCTCATCTTCTAAAACTGAAATATTAGACAACATATCAATATCTGCAAATGGAGATGAAAGAGAGTTTTCACCTTCCCTTTTGAATGGTTGTTGAGATTGTACTAGAGCTGAGTATGGAAGAAAGTGTGAGAATTCATATGCCTTGGACACATGATTTGCAATACCCTTCGCTATAATATTCCCACTTGATATATATGATATATCCACTAACTCAGGACCAAATAAAACTTGCTTTGGTGAGCCAGTATGTGTTATTTGGTAAACAAATAACAAATTTGTTATAAGAGAGGGCACATAGAGTACATTCTTGAACTTTGCATGGTGTATTTTATTAGAACCTCTCCCAACAAATGGGATCTATGAATTATCCCCCATATGAATGTTAGGTCCTCCTCAGAGATCCAAAGTAGTGAAGGATTCTTTGGAGGCAACAATATGGTTGGATGATCCTGAATCAATCGGATGGCATTTTACTGAGTGAATCCTGCTTGTGAGGCATGCCAACCTCTCATATTTTTCATTCTACTCTCTAGCTTTAGACATCTTTGCGCCTTGTGGAAGGGAAATATTGTTATGTTCAAGGAGTTTTTTCAACTGGTCAATGGTCTTCTTCATACAGTGACTCTCTGGATGAAATCCTTTCTTACAATAGGGACACTTAGGATTCTTGAATTTCTTCTTTTTCTTGGAACTTGAGGTTCCATCGGAAGATATCTGATTCTCCTTTGGCTTTGAATCATTGTTTTTAGTCTCATTCCTTTGGGCTTCCCTCTTACTTACGCATTGTTTGAGTCTCCTACAAAGAGTGCTTGATTCTTGGAGATCTGAATCACTCCCATTTGAACCAATTTATTTTGCTCTGGTATTAAGGACTCAATAAAAGCATCTAGAGAAGGGGTCTTCCAATTAGGAATAGAATATCTTCTGATATGGAATGTAGAGACAAAGATGGAATACTCTGATACCATGTTAAATTTGTGAACCATTGATCTACAGGAAAATACGAAAGTTGTAGAAAGGGAATTATGCAGTGGAATAATCAAAGATAATGTACACTGAACATGAAATTTATGCCACAAATTTCAAATAAATTAGACAAGGATTGCTCAGATAATCACTACATTAATCTTCATTAATTAATCAATAATACAATGATTACACAATAAATAGAATTCGAATGCTAAAGATAGGATTTGAATCTATTAGTTTTAACCGACTCATTAGCTAACTCAGTGTGTCTCAATCATTGCTGGAGCTCACTAGTCTAACTTCAAATGTCTAAATCAGTCTACAATTAATTAATTGATGAGGTAGGTGGGGAAAAGGCGCCACTCTCCCTTCATGCATGTAAAACTTGTGCTAGGCTAACTGAAAGTGATCTAACTAATTGTAACTGGAGGTTAACTCAGCATAACTACTTACCTACCACAACCAACTTACCGAGGCTACTGGTGGCACTCAGAGTGGGCTCCTATAACGTAGGGATTTCTCCCAGAGGCAAATAAACTCATGCATGCACATGCAGTAAGTGGTAGATAACCTCTAGGTGTGTCCCCCACACTCTAGTACAATAATAATAACTCCCTAAGTTGGGAAAAATGACCAAATAGACTATATTGGACAAAGGAGGATTAATTAATCCTAACATTTTGTAGTATATGATATCAAGGGAGCTATTGGACAATTTTGTTACTTCGGTGAAGGATATGGTTCCATTGGATTTGTATATAAAACTTTGGATTTTTTTTGTATTGGGACCATTAATTACTTACTAATGAGCATGAAAGTGTTTTCTATTTAAAAAACTTACTTATTAATGAGCATGGATATGTTTTCTATTTAAAAACACTATTTGTCCTTTTTTTCTAATTACTGAATTTAGGAGATAGAAAAACGAGTGGGAGTGAAATATTGTATCAAGCTTAGTATTTTGGTGATGTTTATTTGTCGTGCTGAGAGAAAATAGATAAGAATCTAAAACAGAGGTCATTTTTCTTTTCTCAAAATCTGTGGCTGTGGAATGCAAGCTTCCTTAACTAAAGCCAATTCCAGCTAAGCCTACTCTTGTTTTTGGCCCTTAGCCTGCTCTTGTTTTTGGCCCTTGGTTGGAAATATAAATATGTTTGGAATTCGACGTGCTCAGTGAGATCGATTGTCAAAGATCTTGGTTTGCTCGATGATGAGTACGGCATTCATCACCGACATACACGAGAGAAGAGAGAAAGCACAGCCACAGATTCAATCCCTTTGGTTTAGTGTTTATTTTTTTGGCATAAAGCCACAATGCTTTCCTTTTGATCCTTCTTTTCTTCTTTAAATAATAAAAGCTAGGTTTCCACTATAATTTTTATAAATTTGTATGAAAAATTAGTGATGGGAAATAAAATGCACATATATAAAATAATTTTGGTAAAATATAGTTTATGTTTATATAGATAGGTGTATTTATTTGAAATTTTGAGGTAGATAAGTATTATTATTTTTTCTAAAGTACAGATTAATTTGAATTCAAAATAATATATAATATATATAATAATTGTTTATTTTGAATTAGAATTAATTTGGAGTGTAAACTTGTCATGTAATCTAGAAAAAACATAGATGCTTATCCACTCAAAATTTCAAATAAATAAATTTATCCATGTAAACATAAAAAATACCTTTCACCCTAATCAAGTTGTTCTAGAAAAACTCTAAAGATTATTTTCCATCACTATTCTTCTCACAAATTTATCAAAAATAATTATTAATTGATGCATGGATAAGTAGCTGATGCATGGATAGCTCTTATGAGTGGATAACTAGCACTTTGTGACATAACACTCATTTAATTAGAAGAAAGAAAGAACAAGTAACTAATAACTTATTAATGGCACTTATCTTGTAACCTATAAGTGTTAACCAACCACTTAACCACAAGTTAAACAATTGTGCTAATTTACTAAACTCTTTGAAAACGATTTAAAATTCAATTTCAATTTATCATTCTTTGTAATCCTTAACAGTTTACAAAGACCATAGATTAAGACACTTCCTATAATCCAAAATTTGATATGTATACACACTCTCATGTAAACACTAAATACTCATAATAATAAATAAAAAATTAGTAAAAGTTATATATATATATATATATATATTATTTTTCTACTTTTTCATGGACAATAAATCATTTAGTTTATTTTAACGAATTAGTTATTATAATTTGTAACTTCAATCCATGATTCATTTACTAAATCTTAACAAATCCATAATTAAGAATTCACTACTTTTTAATATCGAAAATATAAATGATTCATCTATTAAATTTAAACAAATCCCTAACTAAAGATTCACAACTTCTTAATATCAGAATACAAATGAGAAGCCTCTAAACCAGCCATAAATCAAGGTATTGGTTGAATGGACAAAACACAACATTTTCTTATGTGCATGATCAATAGAAATTATTCAAGGTGTAGTCTATTGTCCCCCTTAGATTCTCCATGGTTTTAAAATGTAATTATTTACATATTCTCCATGGTTTTAAAATGTAATTATTTACATATGCATGGAGATTTACAGCGAGATGGTGATAGGTAAGTTTTATGGTTAGATATTCATAAAAACATACTTCCTTAGTATTATATTCAAACAATTAAATACTTTATAGAAGACGTGGAAGAATGTGTTTCTTAGTGTTGCATCCAAACAATTAAATACTTTAAACAATTACATACCTTTTAAAAATTCAAAAAATGTATAAAAAAATACTTAAATAAACTATGTAACTTGTGAGAACTTAGTCATTTATTCATAAAAAGTTTTGTTACATATTAGCACTAGAAATTGTTAAAAACAATAAACTTATTTGTTATTCCAACGTTGTGTCAACTTTTAAGTATATATTTTTATATGATGGTTCATCTCTAATACCAATATATTCACAAGTTTTTCTTTTTAGTTTGATAAACTGAGAGCTAGGACTTGACTTGGATAGTATTGACCGAGAGCTTATAGCTATCCAATTTTTTCTGAAAGCTAGGACTTGACTTGGATGGTAGTGGAATAAGTCCACCATAGCGAACATTGACTCATCCACTTTTCTTGCATAAATGATGGCGATAGAGACCACTCAAATCCACCATATTTGTTAGAGTCCGACCAAGGAAGAAATTGTTGAAAACTTAAGTTTGCATGGTTCAAATGGTGATTCTAAGCTTGGATAGATTTAGAGCATAAAAATTAATGCAAAATTACATTTTAAGAATGTTGAAGCTGCATATACAAGTTACAACTAATGATCAAATTCTTGAAAAAATCCATCCAACTAACCGGGAAATACGATGACCTTTATACCACACTCACGTGGCTTTTCTATACATTTTTGCTTTGTAGGCATTATGGTTGTTACATGAGTCATCAAATCCTTATGACCTTGGTTCAGTGATTGACAGATGAATGGTTTTGGCTCTTATTCTTCGCTCATGATTGAATTTGACACCCAAATGATTATTTTGATTTATAAAACCATCTTAATTCTCATGGCAGTTCATTATATATGATGTCGCCCTGTTCTTTGGTATTGTCGCTGTTGGAAAAATGTAATTAGTCGTAGATCTGTACAAGTCAAGATCTTGTCTGTCAGTCTCACAAGAGGGAAGAGTCCACGAGTAGGCAATGTAAACCAGTCCAACTTATTTATGAAGCTAAGTTGTTAGGTAGATAGTTATTACAATCTTTAATAGTGAGTCAGTCGACCCATGCAGAAGCAATCTTCAGGTTTCCTATAAATAGAAGAAGAAAATTGTAAATCAGTTTATAGAGTCATACACAGACATTAGACAACAGAGGAACTTAGGGTGAGAAAGAGAAGTTGAAGCTCAAGCTTCTATGCATGTGATTTAGTCGAAGAGATGAAGCTCTGTAGACTGACAAGTCTGGACCGATCTGTTTGTAACCAACAAGTTTGTAATACTTTGTTATTTCCACATAGTTAAATATATGAAATAGTTTGTGGTTGAATGCATGATTGTTTGGCTGCACATATTTCCAGATTTACTTCTATAAATGTCTTTTACAATTACTCTTAAGTGAAAGATCAAAGAACCCATAAAATTCTCACCGCGTGAAAGTTCCAGGTTTTGCGGCACATTGGTCGACTCAAGTCTTCTTACATGTTGGCACATATGTTTTATAAGTTCTTTGGATTTGTTAATGTTTCCATTTTTAATTCATCTTACTCACAGGTGAAAAGCATTTGCAATTTCTTAAGTCTTTATACTAAGAAACTTACTCTGTAGATTTCAACCAAAGTGAGCCGACTTGAGTGGTCGGTTGTGTGAGCCGACTTGAGAGGTCGGTTGAGTCAGCCGACTGAGGTGAACCAACTTGGTCGAAGACATGAAGTGAACCAACTTGGTCAAAGACAAGAAGTGAGCCGACTTGGTCGAAGAGAAGAAGTCAGTTGACTTGGTCGAAGTGACAAGTGGTCGAGGTAAAAATCGGTCAGTAGAACCGACTAGTAAGTCGAAGTAATTTTAGTCGAGTGTAGGACCGACTAAAATTTATAAACTTTTCTAGTCGGACATAGACAAGTTTCACCCGACAAGTAAAAATAAAAAGTGGTCGGCCTAAAAAGTGAAAATTAAAATTTAATATCGACTGAGCCCTAAACCCAAGTTTAGTCGGCTTGGTTTTGGCTATCTGGTATCAGAGCAAGGTTATATTAGAGCAAGGTCTATATCAGCCCAAGATTTAGGAAAGAAATCTTGTCTTAAAAGGTGAAAAATAATTTTCTAAGGAAAGTTAATTAAAAATTAAAATGGCTTCCACTTCTGGTTCATTGCAAACTCCAATTTTTACAGGAAAGAATTATCAATATTGGTCTTTAACAATGAATGATTTATTCATAGGTCAAGATGTCTGGGAAATAGTCCAGTATAGTTATGCAGAACCAGCAGACATGACAGCATATAACAATCTCACACAAGCTGAGAAAGATGTCTTGAGAGAATAGAGGAAGAAAGATGGAAAAGCTCTGTTTTTCATACATCAAGCTATGCATGAGAGCATACTCCCAAGAATAGCAACAAAAACTAATGCTAAGGAAGCATGGGATGCATTGGAGACTGCCTATCAAGGTTTGGATAAGGTAAAGACATCCAAGCTGCAGATTCTAAGAAGAGATTTTGAATCTCTGTCCATGAAAGATTCAGAGAATGTAGACACATTCTACACCAGAGTTGTTGGGTTTATAAATCAACTGAAATCTCATGGAGAACCCATAGTAGACCAAAGGGTTGTTGAAAAAATTCTTATAAGTATTTCCCCAAGATTTGAAAACTTGGTTGTGACCTTAGAGGAACACACAAACATGTCGACATTTACCATTGATGAGCTGCAAGCTTCACTCATCAATCATGAGCACAGACTCAACAGAACATAGACATCATTGGAAGGTGCATTTGCAGCATAGTCATCCATAAGCCGTGGTAGAGGCAGGGGGTGAAACAACTTCAGAGGTAGAGGAATAAGTTCTTCAAGAGGAGGACGCGGAAAAAGTCCTAGAAATGTCGATGGCAGAGGAGATAACCAGAACCCAAGTCAGCCAAGTGGCCAGAGGTTTGATAAATAAAAAATTCAATGTCATTACTGTAAGAAGTTTGGTCATTATGCATATGAATGTAGGAAGAAACAATATGACCAAGGAAGGCAAAGCTCGATTAAGTCAAATTCCACATGACATATGGTACTTAGATTCAGGATGCAGCAACCACATGACTGGTAATTTGAATTTGTTTTCCAGTATGGACACTTCAGTTAAAACTGATGTTACACTTGGAAACAATGTCCAAGTTACTGTCTTAGGAAAATGCACTGTTGATATTCTAACCAAACAGGGGGAGAGTAAGTATATCCCTGATATCTATCATGTGGAAGGTCTGAAACATAATCTGTTAAGCATTGGACAGTTGTTACAAAAAGGATACAAAGTCTATATGGAAGATGAACACTTTGTGATCAAAGACAAGTGTCCAAGCAACCAGCTGATAGCAAAAATGACAATGACAAGAAACCGCTTGTTTCCATTGAGGATAGTTCCCGACATAAAATGGAAGATAAAGACAGGAGCTGCATTCAAGGCAGAAAGTGAAGAAACAATTGAGCTCCTCGACAAGAGAGAAAATTGCAATGCTAATTTGCAAGTTGCATTTCAGACAGAAGTTCAGGATGGATCCTAATTGTGGCATTTCAGATTTGGACATCTAAATTTTGGTGGGATGAAGCTACTGCACACAAAGAATATGGTGAATGGATTACCATTGATCGACAAACCAGAGAGGGTTTGTGAAGCCTGCATTTTTGGCAAGCAACACAAAGAGCCTTTTCCAGTTGAAAAGTCTTATAGAGCATGCACACCACTTGAAATTGTGCACTCTAACATTTGTGGTCCAATGTAGACATCATCCATTGGTGGCTGCAACTATTTTCTAAATTATTACTCAAGAAAAACATGGGTTTATTTTTTGAAACATAAATATGATGCATTTGGTTATTTTCAGTAGTTCAAGGCACTCATGGAGAACCAGAGTGGTCATTGCATCAAGATATTAAGGACCGACAGAGGAGGTGAATATGTTTCAAATGAATTTCTAAATTTTTGCAAGACCCATGGCATACATAAACAATTCACTGCATGGTATACACCTCAGTAGAACGGTATTGCGGAAAGAAAGAACATAACCCTCATGGAGATGGCATGCAGCATGTTGGCAACCAAGCATTTGCCAAATGAGTATTGGGGTGAAGCAGTCGCAACTGCCGTATACATTATGAACCGATGTCTGACAAAGAGTGTGAAGAACGAAGTTCCCCAAGAAGCATGGATAGGTATGAATCATAGTGTTTCACATTTAAATTTTTTTGGTTGTGTAGCATATGCTCATGTTCCAGATGAGATGAGAAGGAAGCTAGACAAGAAGGGACAGAAATGTATTTTTGTCGGCTATTCTGAAGTCACAAAAGCATACAAGTTGTATGATCCCATCATAAGGAAAGTGATTATCAGTCAAGATGTTCAATTTATTGAGAATGAATCATGGGATGGAACCGTCGACATAAATGTCAAGATTGTGTTGAACATCGACAATGATGATATGGAAGAGGAAGTGGTTCAAATACCACATGTAAGTCAACCGATCGGAGCACCATTGACTCCCATGACACCAAGACATTGTTCAACACAAGGACCATAGACACAAGTAGAAACTCAAGCTACACCAACAAGTACACCAAGAGGACAGCAGACTCCATCAAGCATTTATTCAAGGTCGACATTGACAGAACCAGTGAAGACAAGAAGTCTATGAAAGATATATGAAGCTGGTACACCTAATTCATTCTCTCTCTTTGCAATATTTTCCCTATATATGATCCACTAACATTTGAACAAGCTATTGAAGAAGAAGTATGGGCACACGCCATGGATGATGAAATAGAATGCATTGAGAAGAACCAGACATGGGAACTAGTTGATGTACCAAAAGACAAGGATGTAATCAGTGTCAAATAGATTTACAAGACAAAGCAAGATGTTGATGGGCATGTGCAGAAGCACAAGGCAAGAATGGTAGCAAGAGGGTTCACACAGCAACCCGGCATAGACTTCAATGAAACGTTTGCACCTGTTGCATGCATGGATACAGTCAGAACAATTTTGGCCATTGCTGCACAAAACAAATGGCATGTTCATCAAATGGGTGTCAAGTCAACATTCTTAAATGGATATCTAGAAGATGAAGTATATGTGGAATAGCCACAAGGGTATGAAGTTCCAGGTCAAGAGCACAAAGTGTACAGGCTGAAAAAGGCATTATATGGTTTGAAGCAAGCTCCTAGAGCTTGGTACAGTCGTATTGATTCCTATCTCATTGAAAATGGATTTCATAGAAGTGAAAGTGAACCGACTTTGTACACTGAAGTCGATGAGAAAGGCAATATGTTAATTTTCTGCCTGTATGTAGATGATTTAATATTTACTGGTGATTATGGCATAGCAGATTTTAGAACAGTCATGGAAAGTGAATTTGAAATGACTGATCTAGGTCTTATGAAGTTTTTTCTGGGAATTTAAGTTCAGTAGTCTGAAAGTGGTATATTTATATCACAGTCTAAGTATGCAAATGAAGTTTTAAAAAGGTTTAACATGTCTAACTGCAAGACAGGCCCAACACTAGTGATAACAGGTTTAAAATTAAGCAAAGATGATGAAGGATCCATTGTAGATCCTACGCTGTTCAAAAGGCTTGTTGGCAGCCTTATGTATTTGACAGCAACAAGACCAGACATTATGTATGGAGTAATTCTGATCTCAAGGTTCGTGGAGTCACCAAAAGACTCACATTGGCAAGCAGGTAAAAGAAATCTGAGGTATGTAAGTGGCACAAAAGACCTTGGTATTATGTATTCAAACTCAGAAAATTTTAAACTCATTGGTTACATTGACAGTGACAATGGAGGCAGCATAGATGACAAGAAAAGCACATCTGTGTACACATTTCATTTTGGTACAGGTATTGTTTCATGGGATTCAAAGAAACAACCCATAGTAACTTTGTCTTCAGCTGAAGCAAAGTATGTTGCAGCAACAAGTGCTGCATGTCAAGCTGTCTGGATGAGAAGAGTCTTAAAAGACTTGTCACAGAACCATCAAGAACTGACAACAATCTTCTGTGACAACAATTCAGCCATAGCATTATCAAAGAATCATGTGTTTCACAAGAGAACCAAGCACATCAACACAAGCTTTCATTTTATAAGAGAGTTGGTGAACGACAAGGAAATTTGTTTGAAATTTTGCAGGTTTGAAGACCAACTTGCCGACATCTTCACAAAGCCATTGGCAAAGGACACATTTCATTATCTGTGTAGTTATCTTGGAATGACAAGTTCTCCACGGTGAACTCTGTCATAAACAGAGCATGTCTAAGCTTTGAAACATTTTGTAAATTTTGTTTTAAAAATCCCCATCTGCTTATAATTAAGGAGGAGTGTTGGAAAAATGTAATTACTCATAGATCTGTACTTGACTTCTAGCCGACTCTGTCAGAGTCTGTATAAGTCAAGGTCTTGTCTTTCAGTCTGAGAAGAGGGAAGAGTCCATGAGTAGGCAATGTAAACCAGTCAAATTTATTTCTGAAGCTAAGTTGTTAGGTAGATAGTTATTACAATCTTTAATAATGAGTCAGTCGACCCATGCAGAAGCAATCTTCAGGTTGCCTATAAATAGAAGAAGCAAATTGTAAATCAGTTTACAGAGTCATACATAGACATTAGACAGCAGAGGAACTCAGGGTGAGAAAGAGAAGTCAAATCTCAAGCTTCTGTGCATGTGATTTAGTCGAAGAGCTGAAGCTCTGTAGATCGACCAATTTGTAACCGACAAGTTTGTAATACTTTGTTATTTCTGCATAGTTAAATATATGAAATAGTTTGTGGTTGAATGCATGATTGTTTGGCCGCACATATTTCCATATTTACTTCTGTAAATGTCTTTTACAATTACTCTTAAGTGAAAGATCAAAGAACCCATAAAATTCTCACCGCGTGAAAGTTCTAGGTTTTACGGCACATTGGTCGACTCAAGTCTTCCTACATATTTGGGCATATGTTTTATAAGTTCTTTGGATTTGTTAATGTGTCCATTTTTACTTCATCTTACTCACAGGTGAAAAGCATTTGCAATTTCTTAAGTCTTTAGATTAAGAAACTTACTCTGTAGATTTCGACCAAAGTGAGCCGACTTGAGTGGTCGGTTGTGTGAGCCAACTTGAGAGGTCGGTTGAGTCAGCCGACTGAGGTGAACCGGCTTGGTCGGAGGCATGAAGTGAATCGACTTGGTCGAAGACAAGAAGTGAGCTTACTTGGTCGAAGAGAAGAAGTCAGTCGACTTGGTCGAAGTGACAAGTGGTCGAGGTAAAAACCGGTCGGTAGAACTGACTAGTAAGTCAAAGTAAATTTAGTCGAGTGTAGGACCGACTAAAATTTATAAACTTGTCTAGTAGGACATAGACAAGTTTCACCCGACAAGTAAAAAGAAAAAGTGGTCGGCGTGAAAAGTGAAAATTAAAATTTAATATCGACTGAGCCCTAAACCCAAGTTTAGTCAGCTTGGTTTTGGTTATCAGTTACTTCATAAAGTGCCTTTTTATCAGCATGCTTCCTTGTTTATCTCGGTTTGGTTTGTAGGTTACTAGGAAGTTTGTGTGTGGGTTTTTGTTTATCTTGGTTTCATTTGTAGGTTACTGTGTAGTTTGTGTGGGATTTTAAACAGTTTGAACTATTTTAGTTTTTTTGTTTATCTTGGTTTGGTTTGCAAGTTACTGTGTAGTTTGTGTGGGATTTTAAATGGTTTTAACTATTTTAGTGACAACCTTGAGATGTACATTTTATGAAGTTGATTATGCTTTCAGAAAACTGGATGATCCACACTTGTGAACTTGGGAATGGGATAGTATCTCGACCATTTTCATCGAGCCCCACCCGCATGCCATCGAGAGACCCTGTCTCCATTACCTCACCCCCAACCCCCATCCCTCTTCTTTCTGGTGTTCCACCCCTCTTTGGAAATCTCAGTCAGGACCGCACCGTTGTCGAGCCCCTGACAGAATCGGGTTCAGCTACCCCACGTCAACTCCTACATTAACTGCATGGAACGAATTCAAACCTAATCATCGAAGTCCCTCCTCCCTCCCTCCTTGCCGCACCTCCCCCGCAAACTGCTGCAGTCGATGCCTATCCTCACTCCTGTAAATTCAGTCACTGGTTTAGCCAACTCCTGCAAACTTCTCATGTCGATATCCATCCTCACCTACCAGGTAAGTTAAACGTATTCCTCTTGTACGCAGGAAACAATCTCTTAGCATTGCAACTAATCTATATATTTCCCTGATCATATCATTACTGTGTTTGGAAAACCTTATGTTTGTCAAAATGAAGATATCACCTTCAGATTTACTAATACATGTGAAGGAGAGGGTGAAACTTGAGCTATCTCACTCTCAATTGTTCAACCTGAGTTATACAAAAATGATGTGTTTCTTAGACCGATAGTGTTCTATCATCTCTGTGAATGATCTACTATAGCTAACATACCATACAATGTATATTCAAATTATAAACAGAGCAACCATCAAAAAAACCATTTTTAGTACTCCAAGTGAGCGCATTCACCAAGCTAGAAGTATACCTTCATACATGCTGTCAATACCATTGCTATGTAGTATTAGTAAATCTGATGCATGTATTTTCTTGTGGACATGCACACAAAATCCAGTGCCTGATTTCAATGGTGCTAGAGGCAACAATGCCAAAGACAATTTTTAGAAAAGAAGCTTTCTAAAATGCACATAAGTAGTCATATGAACATGGAATGCAATCCCAAATTCAAATAAGGGACAAAAAAATACAGTGTTTATATCTACATAGGAAACACAGTAACAAGGGGCTAGTCATAAAGGTATGTCAATGTGCCAAAACTAGTCCAGTCAAGATTTTTATACTCAGACCAGAAGGTTATAAACCCAGAAACATAATCCACAGCAATAGTTGACAACATTAAGCACAAAATTTATTTGAAAAGCAAAAGTTGACAGTGAGATTTAGCTAAGAAAATAACTAAACCAAAAATAGTACTAAGCACAGCATTTGTTTTCTTTGTCACAACAATTAAACCAAAGGATGATGCAAGCCATGAAGATGAACACCATATAAGATAATTTTTCAATAATTATTGGATGAATGTAAGAGCTGGGTGTTTCTTCTAGAAAAATCACTTATTTTTGAAGTTGTCTTGCGAAACAAATTGTGGAAACTACTATGTTGATTTAAATACTGATTGAGGTGATCAATTTCATGCCCAAACCTATATGCAAAAAAGGTTGCTTATCTTGGCCTTTAACATAATAAAATGACATTTCTACTAGAAAATTTGTGTCTGAATAAACAAACACAACACCTCAAGGTTTCATCATGAAAATAATCTGCATGCTCATGAGCAGTAGATAATATTAATACCTAATTAAGCTCCATAAATAGATAAATAAGATGCTCATTGAGTCTGGGTACTTAATCAGAAGAAACCCTTACTTGAATCTAACTGATATCTGGCACTTAGGTCTTAATAGAACTCAAATTTTCAACCTAAAACTAAGTTTACTCTTTGTATGTTAGATATCTATCAAAAACAGCTACTCCAGGGACCAAAACACCATTACATGTAACCAAAATATCCTTTTCTCAACCTCTCAAAGAACAATGCATATAGTTCACAAATATTGTAGTCTAGCTTCTAGTAATTCTTCAATGCATGGAAGGATGGGGGATGTGGGGCCACACTGGTGTCTTCGATGGACTTACTTTGCCCCCAACAGGAAAAAATGAGTATAAACCATTAAACCATATTAGACAAAATCATACCATCAGTTTACTTTCAAGTCTACAAATTATAATTTACTGCATTAAATTAAAAATGTACCTCATAGGAAAAGATTCCACAACTGCACCACTATAGTTCAATGCAAGTTACAACTAATACATGTGAAGGTGAAGGTGAAACTTGATCTATCTCACTCTCAATTGTTCAACCTGAGTTATACAAAAATGATGTGTTTCTTAGACTGATAATGTTGTATCATCTATGTGAATGATCTGCTACAGCTAACATACTGTACAATGTATAGTCAAATTACAAACAGAGCAACCATAAAAAAAAACCATTTTTAGTACTCCAACTGGGCGCATTCACCAAGCTAGGAGTATACCTACATAAATTTTTAATCGTGCATGCTGTCAATACCATTGCTTTGTAGTATTAGTAAATCTAATGCATGTATTTTCTTGTGGACATGCACACGAAATCCAGTGCATGAGTTCAATGGTTCACCTGACATCATCCAAATTAACATTAAATATGATAGTTTTTAAACATATTCAATGATTCACCTAACATCATCCAAATTGATTTAGGAATAATAGAGGTTGAATGTAGTTAAGTACAGAGGGAAACAGGGAAGGCACAAAATATGATAATTTTTAAGTATCTTCAATGGTTCACCTAATATCATCCAAATTGATTTAGGAATATATAGAAAAGGCTGAAAGTAGTTAAGTATTGAGGGAAACAGGTCCAACTATAGGGAAATAGGTCTAACTACAAGGCAGATACAAAATCTAATAGGGTGTGACATAAAGGAAATAACAAACCTTAATATCTGAGCAAAAAAATGCTTACATAGTGCTCAACAGAATGGAGTTGAGGCCATATAACTGTAATTCTAAGCAATAGAAATATCATAAAGGGGTGGAAAGAAAAAATCTTTGGATAAGAACGTATATGAGCAATGTTCAGGTTCAATATAGAGTGGAGGTAAGTTTTGATAAGAAATTTAAATGAAAAAATAAGAATTCAAAGAAATTGGTCATAAGTTAGATGTATGTGATATTTCTCCATGATGTTGGGAAGGTTATGAGTTCAATTATCTCCAATTCCCTTGATTTGAATTTCCCTGTGGATTTCCATGGGTCTGCAATCATGCCATGTTCAAATTATGGCACACTACTGAGTGCCTAAAACAGATGAAAGTTGCACTACCAAATGCAAATGCCCTTTTACTGTCCATGATACTATCAGGTTTTTCAAAACCTGTTGTCATGTATTGAGCTCCATCGAAGGTATGCTCATCTTATTGAAATCCTTCCATCAATTTTAAGACTGACTGTTTTGTTATGTCAATTCTTCAGCTCCATTGAAAAGGTATGCTCATCTTATTGCATAAATCTAATAGAATTTCTCTAAAGCTTTGCATCAATTTTATGACTGATTTATTTTGTTAGGTCCCACTTAGCCCCCTTTCTTTTCACAGTTGATATACAAGTAGTATAAAGTAATAACCTATATACAAGTCAAACTCCACTGAGTTGAAGCACAAAAAGAGAATGGTAGGAATATAAAAATAAAGAAAACATGTCTGGCAGTAGACTCCAAGAAATATCAGCTCACATAACTATTGTTTAAGCATAGTATAGAACCCAAACAAAACAATAAAAAATCTCAGCTCACACAGCTATTGTTTAAGCATAGTACTGAACCCAAGCAAAATAGCAACTTTTTTGTAGGCTACTCACCACCTAGTTTTGTTGTTGTTAATTTCATAGGGTGTTAAATAATTTATTATGGTGTTGTTTTAAATAGTTCTCTATGCTTGTTTTTTTGTAGTCAATGGACAATACGAATTATTTTTTTCCTTCCTATCTAAAGTGTCTGTGCACATTTTTTGTAGACTTTGTTACAAAATGGGCAGGAAAAACATATGGGAGACTATGATGGGCCTAGAGGTGGAAGATCCCAATTGCAAGACCATTTTTTCTGGTAAAGATCTAATGTGGCTTGAAATTCATCGAAGGAATGGAAACATTGACCTGGTTTCCAAAATCCCATCACATTGAGTTCCATATTTTATTAAAGGGGAATAAATGAATCTCGATGCTCCTTGCATTTTCAATAGTATCCAAAGCAAATCCCCCCAAAAGAGGGATAGCGTAGCCTTTTGTTATGAAGTGTTAGTGTTTCAAAATTTTATTGTTTGGAAGTATGTAATGATAGTACATTTATCACTTGTCATGTGTATTAATATTTTAATTTTAATTTTTGTAGATACACTTGTTCATATGGACCGAATGATAAAAGGGGAGAAAAACCAACAAAACGAAGGGCCAATTCATTTGTGAAAAAAAGGGGTTGTTAGTGCCATTTTATTGTAAAGGTTATGGTCAATTCTCCTGAGATAAAAATATTGACCTATAACAATTATGAGCATAACGACACTCAAGGATGACCTTGTCATGGAATACATGACACTTCGGGTGACCCTAGATCAATGCATAAGCCAAGGCTTTCAAGAGACATTGTTTCCTTTGTGGAAAGTTGTTTCTATTTTGATGTGCCAATTGATTCAGAGTGAAAAATGCACATCAACAAGCATCTTGACATGGATGTGGCAGATCGGGATAGAGATTTTTTCTTTTCCAAGAAAGATGTCGCAAACATCTATGCTCATTTGGGAAAGGGAAAATATCAGTTGCACCAAAAATATGAGATGAGCGTAATCTGTTGGTACAGAAAGCATAAAGATAATATTTTTTTCTATCAAAAGCTGAATGGAGAAGATGTCCCATTTATAATCAGGATTCAAACAAAGCGGATGCTAGAGACCATGGTTAATCTATCTCATAATAGCTTAATAGAAATGGATTCTACATTCAGTAGAAACAAATACAGGGTAAGTGTGATGCCAATGATTGATTTAGCATTGTCATTTGATTTGTAGCAATTCAATGAGATTGATGACCTCAATTTAACTGCAATATGTTTTGTGTATGGTAGTACCAACTTTACACACTTGTCGCATTTGAAAAGTAGCAGAGTGGGGTTCCCATTGCATGGGTTGTGGCTTCTCGGAATACTACTAAAGACATTGCACTGTGGTTGGATCGGATCATGCAAAGGTGTCACCAAGCTCATCCAGAGTGGAAAGTCAATGCCTTCATGGTTGATGATGCACTTGCCGAAATAGCTGCTTTGAGGTAACTTCAATATTGTTATTTTGCAATGTAACTTGTATTTACTCTATGATTGTAACATTTAAAAATATTACATATCGCAGGAAGATCGCATATTCCAAAGTTATCCTATGTGTTTGGAACATCAGAAGGGCATGGATAAAAAACATGAACCGGTTGGTCAAATGTCCAAACAAAGTCAAAATCAATTTTTAAGGACTTGGGTGATATCATGAAATTTTGTTCCAATGATGATGTTAATTCTGCAATTGATCGTTTTTTCAGAAAATATGCAGATGAGGAAAATTTCTTGGACTATTTCCACAAGAACTGGATTTCCTGTGATAAAATTTGTAAGTGTGCATACTCTTGTATGTATTCTTTGTTTTTTGTATCTTTTATAGATGGGATATATGCACTAACTTGTTTTTTACTTGTAGGGATGTGGGTAAAAGGTTGCATAGATTTTCCCCGCGCAAATCAAGAAACAAATAATGCAGTTGAGTCATAACATTGCTACTTGAAGACAAAGTTTCTTTCTGATAGAAGGAGGAAATGTTCCCATAGAATGGATTGATTGATATATGTACTCCTCATAAATGTTGAGCCATCTTATTGGTCCAAAGAAATTTTGAGAAAAGGAGGATATTTGAACAATTATAGAAAATAAAAGCAACTTGAGACCTGAACTGAAAGAGCAAAAAGGATCCCAGATAGAGACTATTTCCCCCACGAGAGATTATATTGTGCTAATTGGGAGAGGAGTCAAACCACTCCTAACAAGTGGTACCTTGTCACGTGGTATCACCCAAATTTTATGGCGTGTGATTTCCCATTTTCTATTCGTGGGAACATTTGTAAGCACACCATAAAGGTTGGTTGGTTATATTTATCCTTAAGGGATACAAATAGGTTATTGGATGACGATGCAACACCTTGTTCATTCAATGAACCTATTGAGATAGCTATAGATGAACCATGCCACGATGTGGATGTTGAAAATACTATTATGGATACTGATAGTGTTGATGATGATGTTGATGCACTACAATTATCTAGAGAGGATTTGTATGGTTTCTTTCAGTTGATTCAAAACAATCCTCTTGTCACTTTGAGAAAAAAATGAACAGAGATTGGTCTTGTTAGAAAAATGTTGGATGAGGCCAACAACCTTCACATATTGGACTATGACTTTACCCTTGGATTGGGTGCATATGAGTCATCTTTGAAAAGGAAGAAGAGCTTCCTTATTCCTAAAAATAAAAACAAAAGAAGAAAACAAAATAGCAACTTGGATATCGATCTGAACGTGTATCCATCAGAATACACGCCATATCACTTCCAATACCTCAACAAGTGAGGGCGTTCTCAATCCAACAATGCATCCTGCATTGCTCCAAGTGAGTTTCGTAGAATAAAAAGGTGCATGTGTTTAGGATAGTATAATTGAATGGCCTATTCTTTTTGTTAATTTGTGGTGTTTGAATGTTTTTAGAGGTACAACAATCCACTGCTATGGATCGTCCAATCCAAGGACTTGGATAGATCTTTCTAGGTACCATTCATAATAGTCCATGACATAAACCCTGTTAATGCTTCCCCAGTTTCCCTATCAGTTTATTTTTATTACTTTATTGGTTGTTAATCACATGTTGTGAGTGTTACCATCTAAGTTGTACTTAGTGGTTTTTTATCAACTGATCCTGGTGAACCGGACAAGGATAACTTGTTCAGACTTCAGAAGACCTTTAGTCTTGCTTCTGGGAATCCTTGTTGTACTATATCACATGTTCATACCCCATGGGGTAATTGTAATAAATGTTTTAGCATGATAGTGTCTATAAAAGACTCAGTCTGTTAGACTTCATTTGTCAATCCAATCAGCCCAGGGTGTTTTTTCCCTTGGTTATTATTGGTTGTTGAATAAACAACTGATAATTTTTGAGTTTTTCACTCCATACCTCCAAAGTTGGGGTGGTCAGATTGGCATATAGGCCTATTGAGGTTATTAGAGTCTATGTGTCAATTTATAAACATTCTAGGCATCATGGTCGAGTCATATGAACATGTCTAAGTCCCCCTAGGTTTTTTCACTTTTTTAATTTTTTAATTTTTTCAGTGTTTTTTATTAAAATTTAATTTTTCCAAAACTTAGGCTATTTTTTAATAGTTTAATTGGAAAAATTAGTTTTGTAATAAAAGTGGGCCAAATAATCAGTTTCAGTCATGTAGGTGCTCATTTTCAAGCTAAGAGCACCATGTAAACCTGTGGACCCACTTTTTCCTAGTTTTGAGTGATTTTCCATCACTCGAGTCAGAAAGCCCCAAAAATCAATTATTGATGATTTTAATTAATAAATTGATAAATAATGGAGCAAATCCAAAATCATAGATCAGTGGATTCTCAGCTAATTTGATTGAAATCAGTCAAACCTAAACCATATTGACTAGATCTGACAAATCCTTGACTGAAGGAGGTGATCTGGACAGATCCAGAGTTGAACTTTAGCATCCTTTATGGCAAATTTTTCCCTCCCTCTCTCCTCCACACGTTTGGGCTCATCTGGATGAGTTTTGGTGGATGCTTAAGTCAATAGGTTGAGGTGTCAGTCAGATCAGCTCTCCGATTGATAGTTGCGCTCAGTGAGACTCAGATCTGGCTCAGTTAGACACAGATCAGGCATTGATGGAATCTCCTTCAGCTACAGTGGTCTATCTCCTTGGGATTTGCGCCCCTAGGCTGGATCTCCTATTTTTTGTATAAATAAAGCTCAGGATGCCTCTTCCAAGCTAGTCAGAGTTGGATTGAGGAGTTGTTGCCATTGTAATACTGCTATATTTTTTATTGTGAAACAAGAAGCTTTGGAGGCTATACCGTGTAGTGCATGTGTTTGTTTGGATTCTCAGTGTTATGTTGCTAATGTGGTAACTGCAATTTCTTTCCAATTTCTATGCTGCTTTCGTTTTCTGGCTTCAAGGATTCGGTTGAATCAAGTAAGGGTGTAAACTAGGCAAGTTAGATTGCTTGCTCTTGTTTATCCATATGATGTATGCTCAAGAATTTTAGTTATATGCTTAAATAAGATTATTTAGCATTGATCTTTCAATTTTGTTGCTTTATACATCTATATCTAGATCTCACGAGGTGTTGTGTAGGCTTGTGTTATCTAGTTGCAGGTTCTCCATTGGATGAAGGTGTGGATCAAGATTGAATCCATTCCTTATCCAATAAGCTCAAGACTCTATCCCTCAGTGCTCCACAAAAGGGCCTCCTTTTAGCTTGCTCCATTCAAGCAACGTGCGGACCTTCTCTCCTCTTTTTCTCATTTCTTTAAAAAAATCAATCTTCCGGTTACCTGTATCTCCCTCTTATGATTATATCTAGTTCTAAGAATTGAATATATATTGTTAGATCTAGTTTATAAGAGTCTTGCTGCTTAGATCTATAATTTCATAAAGAATATCATTTCATAAAGATAGATCTAGGTGTAGGAATTTCCTTTTTTGAAAGTAGCTAAAGCATAGATCTAAAGCTTGCTCATAAGGTAGTTTCTTTTTTTTTCTTCAAAGATTCAAATTCTACAAGAAAATTGCATATCTCATTGGCTTCCCAAACAACAAGCCAAGATCCCAAGGAAATTTTGCAAAACTAGATTAGCCCCTTTTAACAATTTTTTTACTTAGTTTTTTTTTTGGTAACTAGCGTGGTGACCCAAAACACTTTTAAAGTGTGTTTGGGCACATTTGATTCTAATTTATCACTGTATTTTATCAGGTCTAACAAAAAATAGAAGGAGACTCTGCCCATTTTCCAACTCTTGGATGAACCAGAGCTTCCCGAAAGCTTCCCCCACCACCGTGTTTTGATTTTAGCTTGTTACAATCTTGTTGTAATCCTATGGATCCCATATAAAAAGCACCAAAGTGCATCAATTTAAATTTTCTGATATTGTAAATCGCTTATAATAAAAACAAAATATCTTTTCGAATAGGCTCTTTCGAGCCTATTCACCATCCCCCCTGGGGGCATTTGCGTCCATGTCTTTTTTTTGCTTTTTGGTTTATCTTTTTTTTAATCTAGCGTAGTTCTAATATGCAGGGTAGTATACTTTGATTTATAATCATTTCCATATTCCATATCTGAGGTTTCAAAGTTATTTTAATACTTACCCCACGACTTCTTGATTGACTCGAAAGGGGAAAAAGATGCATGGTAGGACTAAATAGAAAACTGGCAAATTGTGTATCTTTGTTTTCTTTTTCATCAGTTGTTTCATTAGCTATAATAAAATTAACCCCTCCTTGATTCCCTGATTGATATCCACTTGGATCAAAAGAGGTTCCTGGAGGGTTTTATTTTTAACAAGAACACCTATCTTAAAATTTACTAAAATTGACAAGACTCCGGTGTGTATGCTCTGCACTTGGCTGCGGTTCGTCAGATCAGTCAAGCTGCATCAAAAGCACTTGAGTGACTATAATAATTAGGATTCACTCTCCCAAATTGACAAACCATCAGGTGAAAATCCAACACCTTGATCAAACCATTACAGTGGGAAAATACCCAAAGGAAGCGGGAACTCCTGAAAAGTGACCTTGGGGCGCCGATCTTTGTTACACCTGTGGGTACATTATGAATAATAGACTCAAAGACTCCATTCAGCCCACATATTCCTTGTGGGTAGCCGTGAAGGTTTAGTTTTGGACATACTCCAAGTACTCTCGCGTATATCTGGTGTCCACCCCTTCGCCTAATTTTAATCAACTCATATTTCACATTAACTTAAAACATACCAAGAGGCAATCGCAAAACATTCACTCCAAGCACATGCAAGTACATTGATTATCTTTTAACTCCATTTTAAGGAACTGGCTATTTTCTTTCTATATATATATATATATATATTGTGTCTCAGCATTGTGCTTTCATGCACTCATTTTATATCTTGTCATCTATGGTTGTTTACGGTTAAATTTCAAACTCCTAAGTAACTCATTCAATTTAACATCACCATACTAAATATTTTTTCCTTAATAACTTAATAGGGTCTACTCCCCTTGGCTTCCTTAGGAGTTGAGCCTAAACAGAGGAGTTAAGAACAAGGTGACAGCCTTGACTCAAGACTTGCTCCCAAGGACACACCGAGTGGCTTGAATATTTCTGCCACATGACCCAGGTGTGTGAAAGGAGGTAATAGTGAGCACAATCTATATGGCAGCTGGTTGTAGGATGGGGGGAGAAGCATCGTCTTCTACCATTCATGGGAAGGGCACACCATAACAAGGTAGTATTCTATTTCCATTTCCCTTGTCTTTTATCTTGGATGAATATGGATTGTATAATAGAGTAGATATTGTTTCTTGCTGCTAGAAATGATTTCTGCGGAGGGAAGTTTTGAACAATGAAAAGGTATTTGGTGCGAGGCTCTTAACCCTTGAGGTAATCTAAAATATTTGGGGAACTTGTTGCTGTACTAACAGATTTGGTATGCTGCATGCTATGGCTTAATAATATTGTGAGATTATATGTGATGATATGATATTTGATTGGATTGTTCATTCTTTAGAAGGTTGTCTTACTTAATCCTTTTCACTATGCTCTTATGTTTTGGTTGGTCCTTCATGAATATGATTTATTAACATGCTGAATTTCGGGTTTCATATGTTGCAGGGAACTGCTACAATGCTTGTTAAAGAAGCTCTCCAAAAGGAAACCTCTTTAATAAGAAAATTCTCAAGTTGTGGCCCTACGATATCTAGAAGAGGTGGTGGGATCATTGCATATAAAAACCAGCATTCGGTGATACCAATTTCATAGCATAATGGTTGTTTTGTTGTGGGTGGAGGATAAACCGTTTCATTTTGTTTCTTATGAATACTCTCATAAAATTATTGTTGTACACTATAATACTGTAACCTATTATACTATAACCTGTTAGTCATAAAATTATCATTATATACTGTAACATGTGACTAGTGTTCTTTTCATTTATGGTTTCTGTGTGTTAGGTTCTTTTCATTTATGGATGATACAAAATATGCTTCCTACATGGCCAGGTCTGCACAAGCTTCCTATAAATGTATGATGAGAGTAATTTCTTGTTGATTATTTTATCTTCTTGGCACTTGATGGTTTGCTGTCAGCTAGCTTAGTACTGTAAGTTTGGCTAGAAGCAGGGGTGGACAGTGGAATTCAAGAGGAAAATGTGTTGTTTGATGTTGGTTTACATGGTATTATGGTCAATTTTTTTTTTTTGCATATTCATTGGTTGATAGTGTTGTCATTTGGAAAGGTAATAGCATGTGGAGATATTGAAATTTTGGAATTAATGCACCAAGTTACTGATAAAGGAAGGTCTTTGAAATATTTGATAGGTATGTACATTTATATCAATTTTTGTATCAATTACTAAAACTTGAAATATAGTTTATGATGGCTCAGTTTGACTATTTTCATGTGCACATGCTCCTTCTTCCTTGTTCCTTAAAGAATGCCATATTTTTTTATGATGAAGAAGTGCTCTTTGTGTACAATTTATTTTTTGAACTATTGATAGAGCATTTTAACCTTGAAAATTGGTTGGAATAATAACCCTAAGTGATGATTATTTATTCTTCAATTATTGTTTCAATTCCATGTAAAATGAAATTAAGGAATGGTTAAAGGTTCTGTGAGATCAATTTTGAAGTAGAAACAACAACAGTGAGGCCAACAATGCTGTCCCTTCTAGTAGCTGGAGATCTCTGCAGGGTTCAAAGATGGAAATATCTATAGGTTCTAATCAATCCTTGTTTCCTGCTCAATACAGTTTAAGATCACATAAAGTCCCCTCAAAATTTCTTCATGCCACTATGATAACTCGTCGTACCCATTTGAATTATCTTCAAACCCAAACGAGCACTCTTATGGACCAACTGACTTCACCCCACTTTAAATCATCTCATACCTATTTGAATTCTCCAAATGCATAGTCGATATTTTTTCCATGAACGAAGAAAGCAAATTCAAATTGGAATGGAGCATTCAGAATGCTAAACTTGTGTCACATTTCATGGTCCGAAATCAATTACAAAACACATATATACTCATTTCAGTATGGATAGTGAAACGCTGCAATTTCCAGTTTCAGAACATGAATAGGGAACCATGGATGTTACGTTGTCACATCAGAGCTATGTGAATGTTCCAATGTCTCATAATGTCAATTTCCTCAGTGCTTGCTATTTCTGCAAACAAAATTTGAACCATGGAAACGACATCTACATGTACAGGTCTGTCATAATGATTGTACCATGGTTTTCTATTTGAGATTGCTTTTAGGCTTGGATAATGGCATTCAATTCATCATAGCTACCCCTTTAAATTTATATGCCTCAGATTTTCTTTTAATCTTGAACTCTTGTATCGAAAAAACTTCTATAATCTTGATCATGAGAGAACCTTTTTGTTTGATGAAGTGATGCTTCTAAGAATTCCTCAAGTATTGTGACTGTAAATATGTAGATTTTGGGTTTGAGCTTATTCAGCTTATTCAAATTATCTTGTAGCCTTATTTGATATCATAGCCTTAGTTTAGTTTCCATATGTCTTTAACTATGTTGATTATGAACTATAAAGAATCAAATATTCCCCTGCCAGTATTTGTATTCATATTAAATCCTATAGTTCGAACCTATTGTCAATACCCTAATTTGATAGTCATGTTTTGTCCTCGAATCGATAATTGGTATTTACATTTCAAGTGGATATTGTTCGGAAAACTATGGATAGATTCAACTGGAAATGAAAGTGAAAGTTAATAACGATTCCACTCTGAAATGTTTTGTAATTTTTTTAAAATGGGATATCAATAAAACTCAAATGTAAACATTGCATCTTGCATACATTTTGAAGTTTTGGGTTTAGTTACGGTTTTTATATGAAGTTTCTTCATTTCAATTTGATTTGGATTGAAATTTGAGATCATTTAAAGAACTCTTGGTTATTTTATGTCCATGGCTTAGACCCTTTTTGAGCTCAAATGATTAAGTTTTCTGGCCTTGATTCTAATATTGACAATTGAAGTGTTAAATACGAAAACGAAAAAAATTTGGGATAAAAGTTCACAAAGAATTAGTTCATTGCTGAGCATGGTTAAAACCATTTGCTTCTTCCACATATGTCGCACCATTGAAATGGTTTTGAATAATATACTCTTTGAATATTATGATAGAAAAAATAGGCTGATGCATTTACTTTTGGGGAATATGGTATTAACATTTAGTTGTTCAAGTATGGCACTATTTTGGATGCTATTGGGATGTGAAGAAATACTAAACAATCGTAAGAAGTAGGGGATGATTAGTTTAAATAAACAAATTTTTATGAGCAAATTTTGCAATGAAATTTTTGAATGAATAAAGTTTTCAATTTTTGTTGCTAAGATTGATGATATATCGATTTGTTTGGATGAATTATGGATTGATTTTGAAGTGGAATGCTTGAAAAAATATCATGTCAGCCCTTTTCACTCTTTTATACCAGTATTCATTCACTCCCATTCATCTTCCCAAAAGTTTACTATTTTCCCTTGTTCAAGTAAGACTGACAGAATTGAATTATTCTTGAAGAGATTGTAAAGGCATGCGATGCTATTCCATTTCCCTTTTTCCCATTAAAATTATCTATGCATGGATAATGGTTTGAATAGAGTCACTTATGGACTATTTAGATGAAAGTTTATTTGAAAATTGATATGTTTTCTTGCTATTGATTCCTATGGTGATCTTGTTTTGTTCACCATTAGATGAGTTTCTTTAGCAGGGAGGTGGCGAAAATAGAAAGAATAAAAAATGTAATTGGAAAGGAAGAAGAATTAAGAGAATGATATTCTCCATTCAATTTTCTAATGAATTTTTCCAAATCTTGCAAACATGATTTCTCAATCTTGGTGGTCAAGGGAAATTTCCTCCTATGCATCCGAATGTGAGACCACCTCTTGTCCAATCCTATCCTAGTAATCTTGGAGTGTCGATTCCACCTCATGTACCTATGCATATTGATAATTATGCCAATGATGGTTGGAATCAAGTGATTCCAAAACAATCCTATGCTGTTAGAGGATGGCCAAATTTATCTTTTCCACAACCTCCTCCTATTAGCCAACATCCTGATCACAAAATACCCTCTTCTACTTCCAAGTATTTGCTATTATCTTAACCATTACCAAAATATGAAATGCCTAAGGTTTCCCCTTGCCTGTCATTGCAAACAAAAGGAAAAAAACCAACAAAGCCACCTAGTCCTATCTCTTATATAGGATGATTTCATTCCATTACCTCACATCCACTTTAACTTTGAATGAACAATATTGCAGTTGATATTAGGCTTACAAATTATGTAGTACAATCAATTGAGAAGGGATAAGAGTCTATTAAGAATATCCCATAAGGTGTACGTTAAGAAAGACCAACTGCCTCTCACAAGGCATTGGATTTTTTATGTGATTACAAGATTTCATTTTTGAGATGAATGAATGTTTCAGATATGTTTTTAGTAGGATGATTTTTACTAAGTGGTATATTTTTACATTATTCAGGAAATTTAAGATATGATTAATTTTTGGACCTCTTTCCCTTGCAGTATAAATTTATTTTATGGACTACAGATCTTGAGTTATGGATGCATGGTAAAGTACTTGGAGTTATACTATGATGGTTATATTTATTAATTATACTTTGTATGCTTTGAGGAATAAGTTGAATGAGGGAAATAAAATTTTGTAAGGGGTAATACTTATTATGACTATTATTAGTATTCTTTTAGCATATTATTATAATCTTGCCTAAATATCTTAACTACTCTCTAACTAAAAGTAGTTTCTAACTAGCTAAACTTCTTTCTTACTATTATTATTATTCTTTTAACATATTATTATAATCTTGCTTAAATATCTTAACTGCTCTCTAACTAAAAGTAGTTCCTAACTACCTAAACTAGAATTCAAGAGGAAGATGTGTGGGAGAGTCAAACCACAAAACTGAGTGTCTATAGCAACACTAGATGCTAAAATGGTGTCCAAGTAAAAAATAGAGAAAAGAAACCAAAAGAAGGAAACGAGCATGAGCCAAGCAAAGGAAATACAAAGTAAACCTAGCAAGATAACAAGCATAATCCAGATTATAATAATGAACTACCATACTCACTACAAGCCTCCTTTTGCAAACTTTATAGTTTCAATGCATCCTATTACAAGCAGGAAATACAAAGCAAACCTAGCAAGATAACAAACATTTGTTTGAGAAACTCTAGAAAAACCGCATTCATGCTTTAAAATATCATAAACCAAGTGAGATACAAAAATAAGTTTACACATTTTATTACATATCATTTTCCAATTTTTGTCAAAGGAAGTGGCTTTTAAATTCGTTCTTACTTCATACAATGCAAAGTTTATCAAGGAAATCAAATTAAGGGCATGTCCCATGGCCGAATGAAGTCTATCAACACGAAAACAAAAGATAATCATGATCCTTCATAACGTGGGTTTGTAAGCTACAAATATTTTGCAAATTATATTCAGTTTCCTCTAGAATTGTCTATTCTACCCGACACTNCACGAAAACAAAAGATAATCATGATCCTTCATAACGTGGGTTTGTAAGCTACAAATATTTTGCAAATTATATTCAGTTTCCTCTAGAATTGTCTATTCTCCCCGACACTAAATTATGAAGTCAAGTAATGACATTTTTAATGCTTGTAATGTTATTGGACAATATTGACTATATTGAAACAAATTATGCTTTTAATATGTTAGAACTTGTCTCTATACTAGTCTTTATATAAAGAAACTCAGATTCATAAATGATAACAGAGAATGGAAGCCATCTATTTTGAACATAATTTTATTTTCAAATCTGATAACATACAACATAACATACTACATGGAGAATCTGCACAAGATTAAATTATATGAAACTTATCCAAAAGACAAAATCCATTTCAAATTGCGAGATAGTAGAATTATACATGGCATTATTGCACTTGTCAACCAAGGAAGAGATGGAAACCATTATTCTCTACTGGAAGAGCCACACCATGAGTGACACTCAAACAGTTATAACAAAAAAACATACACATATAGGAGATGTGTAACAAAGTGTAGGGATAAATTTTGATGTAACAGATTTTGATGCCATTTAATTTTTCATACACCCTACACTTGACTTTGTCCCAGACATATCAATTTTCACACCACCCCCTAGTTTTGACATTTTCTCGGACAATTCATTTTTCACAGCCCCCCCTAGAGTTGGCATTGTCCCGGACAATAGATCAACAAACATCCTCTTAATATCTAAATGATGGTTTATAGTAAAGAGATGAAATTGAGAAACAATGGCTCTTGCTTCTGTATGAAGTGGTATCAAATTTCCCTTTCTGACTTGGTAGGTTCCATTCATTTGGTTGCATATAAGCTATGAGTTGGTGTAGACACAAATGTCATTGACATTGTATATTTTCATTTTTTTTAGCCCTTCTATAAGAGAAATGTAATATGCTTCATTATTTTTTGTCCTTCCAGATATATTTCTTTTAAGTTGGAAAGCCTTATTTGTAGCTTGGTTGTGCAGGACAAGTTCAATGTTTGCGTGTCTTGGGTTGGGGTAACATGAGATAGCAATGCACAATGTCCAGTTTTCCACCATCTTCTTTCTTTTGAATGAGCTGCAAAAAAAAAAGAACAAAACAAAATAAAATTCTCTTGAGATGTCATTACATACAATCACATGCCTTAAAAATAGTATCATCCAATTGGAAATTGCAATTCTCTAGTACATCAATTTCAATGACAACAACAACAAAATATATAAACATGAATAAAAGAAGAACATAGATTCTACATAAGTTCATAAGTTCATGTTACACGGATTCTAACTTCTGCCACTACAACAAATCCTAGAATTAGCGTCCCATTTATCCTCCCTTTTTAGTGTAATTCTTTTTACATTCAGTGGTCAAACTAGATGCTAAATGGGATGTGTCATGGACAAACCTTAAAGCGTTTCAAAAAACATCTTTTTTTGCTTCCTAAATAGCATCCTTTATGACGTTCAAAATAACTTCTCTTTTTTTGCTTCCAAAATAGCGTCCAACTTTGCTTCCTAAACAACATCAAGGTTTTCTTCCAGAATAGCATCCAACTTTGCTTCGTAAACAATGTCAAGGTTTGCTTCCTAAATAACGTCCTATTTTGCTTCCTAGCGAGTGTCCGCTTTTGCTTATTAAATGACACCCCCATTAGCACCATATTTGCATCCTCAATAGATCCATGTTAGCATCCAAATTAGCATCCAATATTGCATCCATTTTTTCTACCACTTTAGCATCCCATTTTACACCATGTTTTACTTCCAAATATGTGCCAATTTTCGCTTCCAAATTTGCACCAGTTTTTGCTTCCTTTTTTGCATCGTGTTTTTCTTCCAAAATGATGCCAAATATTTCTTCTATTGTTGCACCATATTTTTCTTCCTATGTAGTGCCATGTTTTGCATTCAATGTAACGTCTTATTTTTCTACCATATTAACGCCATATTTGGCTTCATCATTAGCGCCACATATTTCATCCTTTTTAATGCCTAGTTTCACATCTCTCATGTTTTGGTCACTAATTTAGTCATTTTTAGTAATTTTATATGCGAGTTTTGGCCTTTTTTTTTGGTCACCTATCTCTTATTTTTTTCTTACTAATTTAGTTGTTTTAATTGATATTATAATATCATTAGGGCATGGAGGAATCGAACCACCAACCTCCTGCTTATAAAGTAGGCGCTCTTCCATAGAGCTAGAACCCTTTAAGAATTTGGGAACCTAACTTACAGAGTCCTCTATAATGGTAAAAAGGATCAATACACATCTTTGAGTATCTGATGGTCGATAAAGGATGATATATTGTATTATCCTCAACATGGGATTGATTATGTTCCTTGGTTCTTTGTATATCATTTTCCTATGATTGTAAAGTTTCTATCATTGCAGTACCAACATCTGCATGATCTTGTGAGGCAGTAGCATCACCTTTTTCCTATGATCTAGTGGTATCTTGGGCCTAATCTGATTGAGTGTCATCAACTAGTTGAGCCCTCTATAACTGAGAAACAAAATTATCCTCAATTTCTAATTCTATTGTAGTGCCCCTCATTCCTCTAAGTTGTTGACTATCATCAACCTAGCTACTCAAATGATTTATTGGTCGCCCACTTCGAAGTGTTCAGTAAATAGAGTCCAAATGGGATGGAGCTGAAGTACTTTCAATATTAGTCTCTTCTACAACCCTATCATTGTTTGCAATCATAGACACATTACATGATATATGTGCTTAAATTATGAACTCTAAAAGTTCAAATCCATGAATAAAAGTGGTAATAC
Organism: Pseudotsuga menziesii; assembly: GCA_001517045.1. Lineage (NCBI taxonomy): Eukaryota > Viridiplantae > Streptophyta > Pinopsida > Pinales > Pinaceae > Pseudotsuga > Pseudotsuga menziesii. The sequence continues at coordinate 69,920 of LPNX010950372.1, read as the reverse complement.
TCAATCCATTCAAAACCCTGCGTGCTTTTTGAAGAATTTTTTGGACTAGATAACATAGGGGCTATTATCCTTGGAAGGTGATTGAAATTTGAGATAGAGAAACCTAATAAGAATTTTGGAGTCCCATAATATTGTAGCTTTGTGAATGCTCTACTCTCACAATAATGAGAGGCCTTGGAGTAAAGCTAATGCTTCTGCCATATTATTAGAAGTGATGCCAATTCCCCATGCAAACTCAATGACTTGTTTTCCTTTGGGGTCAAAGACAAACCCCCTTCCTACCAAAACGCTTGACACCCCTGGTAAATCAACTTAGTTGCAAGCCCACAAAGTAACAACTTCAGTAATTATTGTAACATGCACACCTAATTACAATTCTACTATGCAGTGAACCATCAACTCAAGTAATGGCAATTTTCAATGAGTTAAATGACAAATTATTGTACTTTTAATATAGGAACAAAATGCAACCAAACTGTAGTTGGATAGTAGTTAAGAATCTAGAATTGTACTTGGATTGGTAGAAAATGTTGTTTTGTAAATGCGTGGATATCAATAGAGGTTTAGAAATTAAGACCAATTGTTGTACAGTGACTACCTAATGCTCTGTTAAACAATCAATTTTTGATGAACACATATTATTATGCATATTATGTATCATGTATGAACAGGAATTATGTTTCCAAAGAACCTAAGATCTGATATATATTCCCTATACCTTCAGTTTGGAGTTCTAGGTGACTTCAACAAGGTTGATACTAATACCGTATGCAACCACCAAAGTGGCAAGGTCTCTCACATATCTTGAAGTCAATAGGAACTTAAAACTCTCCATCATTCCCATATTTGGTTTCTCCTATAAAAAGTACGAGAGGTTGAGTTAAAGAACCTAAAATAACTTATGTTCTTAACATATCACATTTGAAAAACTGCAAGAAATTAGAATATAGATATACCTTCTTACGAGCTTCTCCCTTGGGAATTGTAGGATCATCCACTACAAATTTATTTACCCACCAGTAGATTCCACATATTGTAAGCCCGAGTAGCACCCAAATGTGCATAATTCCCTTCAAGGATATTTCCCAACCATCCACACCAAGCCTAAGATTCTTACGCATATGGGAGAAATACTTAACAGTTCTCCCTGAAAAAAATCAAGGCTACATTAGCTCCTAGGCCAAACATAGGGTAGAACTGCTTTGCTTCATCCACTGTTGTAATATGCAAACAAAGCCAAATAGCTCATCCCTTATATTGGTACAAATTGTATCCATTTTCATTTTCAATATAAACTTGTTTTAGATATAAATCCAAAAAACCAGCATCACCCATCCATAGAAATGAGTTGCAATTACTAAAATGCAACTCAAACTACAAGCCATAATAATATTTTGAAATATCTTTCTACTTTAAATGACTCTGACAAACTTACACCATCTTCTGCAATAAATCCATCCACAATACAACTCATTCTATTTTTTTCAGAATATTTTTCAATTTTTCGAATAGAAGCCTATTAGTAGTTGCATTGGAATACTGGTGCCTTACAAACATTTTACAATACACCGAATGTGAACTGCTCTACTTCATAAGCTAAGGTGCATACTTTATTACACTCACATATTCTACTGTATCATGCTATGTCTATATTTTTTTACTTAAAAAACATTACAGTACAACAGTTCTGCTCTGGTAATAAACCTAGTCTCTGAGAATACTAGTGTGTTTATACCACAACATTACTTCCTAGGTTTAATTTGTGTCAAATATTCGCCATTGTAACGTGCATCGAACACCAATATGTTTATACTAAAATACATATCAAAGACAGTAACCAAATCCACAAGTGAGTGCTTAAACAAATTCTTAATGAATCTCTCTCATCAATTCCATCAATCAATTCTTTATCAAACTCTCAACCCTTTCATTAGCACTACTGGACCAAAGAAAGGATTTTTTAGACCATAAATCAACACTAGACCAAAGAAATCATTTTTATACCATAGTTTAAAATGAATTTTTATTTAGACAAGACTTTAAAGTGTTGATTAGGATCTTATTGGCCAAGATAATCGAAGACCCACACTTCCAAAACGATCCTTATGAGTTGTGTTGATAGATGAAAGATCATCCCTAGAAAGAGTTAGCCAAGGGCTTTATTGGGTGGTACCATTCATTCAGTTTCCTTCATAGTTCTTTAAGTGGTCATTTTATTTCAAGTTTATGTTGTGACCATTTAAACCATATGTTTTGGTTTAATCCACCATTATGTTTGGTAAACCAAAATCTATTGCAACAGCTAAAACGTCCAATATTGAAAGAAGTTGTTCTCCCAAATAAATCCAAATATAAAATATTTTGAAACCCATAATTAAAAAGCGAGCTTTCAGAACTATGCACTACATAAATCGTTTTGAGTCTGCATAGAGGAATGGATCCGATCACACCTTCATCCAGGCCATATGATTGAGTAATTATCTGCCAACTTTCTAGGTCTTGGAATCCTTCCACTGAATAAGCATAAACTTGTATATTAGTCCAAACTCCATATCAACTAGGAATCAGTAATTGGCTAGAGTAAAATATTCATTCTTTCATTTTTAATGCCTTTATAGTTGCATGGCAATGGCCGAATGGAATACATACATGAAATCTCTAGGAACTTCTTATTGCAGTTCTATATTTGAGTGTGCATTAAGGTGGAAAAATGATTGTAGAAAAAGGGTTGCATGGAATATTTTCCAAAGTCTCAGCTCAAGAAATGCCTAGAAAAGTAGAGACTAGCTCTTAGGTTAGATTTCTATAGGACATGACTTGTAGATTGAATGAATATTAGTCATTACAAGTCTCAAATATTTATTTGTGCCCCTAATCTATTCCAACCAAAACAACTAGAAAGCAATAGTGGACTACAACTTAGAGTCTTAGACTAAACTAAAATTTAAATCTGTATGCTTTAGAAAATAATAGCTACATGCACATGCCTTAAGAATTGATATTCATAGGGAGAATGCATTTTTGTTCAAATAGACCTTACGTCTTACAAGATTGTCCGAGCATAGTATTTTGATACTTTAAATATTATTATATTATTCTTGACAATCTCTTTATCCTTTTGCTAAGATTGGATATCTTTACGTGCTATATAAAACTGAATTGACACTAATATAGGAAAATGCCCTTTTTCTTAAGAAATCATAATATCTTGCTAAATGGAGGACAAGTATTTTTTGTTTTGACTCTTAAGTGATTGTAATACAAGCTTCCTATACCATTGTGTTTAACTCAGTTCAAAAGGATGATATTTTTTCTTATCTATAAATTCAATTATGAGTTGAACTGAGTTAAGTATGCTCATATGATTACTTTACTTTACACCATAGGAGTGTCTGAAAAACACCATAAGAGGATAAGTATGAAAATAAGAGTGTTTGAATCTTCACATATGATTATGCCCTCTTCTTACCTTGTCTATGTCTCTGGTGCCTAGAGAACATATATGCTATGTTAATGATTATGGAAGCTTTACGATTTGTAGAAGACAGAATAGCGTGTAATGATGTATTTAAGAGGCATATATATTCTTTGAGAATGATAGTCCTTTTCACATACCTAAGAAATAAACCTGATTCAATGCCATTTATGATTGGTTGTATCTGAGTTGTTGTCATTCTTTGTAGGGACTGTTTCTTCACCAACTAGCTTTCCATATGAACCACTTGAGGCTGCACCATCAATTATATCTCCATCCCATGTACACCATCATAATATGTGAGGTGGATATATGTTCATTCTAAGATTTTTGAATTTTCATCCTGAAAGAATGTAGCCAACATTGGGTTATGTTCGCTTGATTCCTATTTTTTAGCATCAGTTGTTTTTTCTCCAAGTATTTTTCCTTCTAAGCCACTTCTGAAGAAACCAAGTATACCTTTTGCAGCATGGCCAAAAAACATTTCAAGGGAACAAGCACTAGTGGCTCTGGCACCTAAGATTCAAGGTCTGAAGCTTTCTATTTCTTAGAATAAAAGAAAATTGATTATGTTTATATAAATTCATTACTCTCTATTTTAAACTTTGCAGGGCATGTTATTCCTCCAATGAGACAACACTCCAAATCCCCCATGGAGTAGGGTTCTTAGGTGGACATATTCCATGTCAAGTTGAGGTTCTATGAACCACATGGGTACTCCAACCTAGTCATCCAGACACATATGCACATCCATCATTGCTGGTGCACTCCCATTCATTGAATGTGGACAGGCAAGTTGACTTGGGGTGCTAGAGTAGGATTTTTCCCAAATTGGACTTGATTTGGTGCAATTAATGTTGAATTGAGAGTCTAAACCATCCATTTTTCCACACCCACATTGTCCAGGGTGTAATCATTGACCCAACACACATCATCCATGCCACTTCAGCAATTCGTGGCCATTTGGAGAGATTTGGGATGAGATTGGCCCACCTAAGGGGGTTTGATGCCAATTTGGGATTTTTGCTCACAATTGGATTCAAAATCCACTCAAATCACTCATGATGTATTTATAAACATGTTAATAACAATTTTAGACTTAGACAGTCCAAAATTATATTGTTTCCAACTATCATTGTGTGTAATTTAACTGTAATTTGATGGTTTTTTATGAATCTTGCACCCAAATTTGATTTGTGAACCTCACTAACGTTCCTATATTCTCCTTTGGTTCAAATTACTCACTTGCTGGTTCAAATTTCTCACAAGCTAGTTGCATTGGCACCTAAGAATCAAGGTTTCATAGACGTTTCCTCTCTTGGAAAGCATAATTATGTTTATATTTCAATGAAGTCATTGATTTCTGTTGTTAATTTTGCAGAGCCTATTATGCCAATCATTTTACCCTCAAAATCCCCTGTTGAGTATCCAGGAACATCTGAGGGAGCCCCGTTAATAATATTTCACTCTCCCCCTCGTAATCAAAATGTGAAAGGTAGATATTTCTCCTCCTTTATCTTGAGGATAATTTTATGAAGGAAACTATTAAAACTTGTTGATGGAATATTTACTATACTATGAGTAGGTCCTGCTTCTCCTCCAAGGATTTATCCTTCTATTTCACACTGGCAAAAATCAATAATACCTATGGCAAATCAAACAAGAAAAAGATCATGGAGACATTCACCAACAATAAATGCACCTATTATCCAAGGTATGTGAATTGTTTCTTTCTAAATGTCTGGAACTAGAATCACATAATTTGTGTTTCCCTACTAATCAGTTGCTTGAACTGACTTGTCAGGGCCTGTTTCTTCTCCTTTGATTACCCCTCCACCGAAAAAACCTAATTTCAGAACTATATTTGATCCATCCATTGTATTTCCATCCCCATCACATTATCCAAGAGTGAAAGGTAGACATGCTGTCCCTCTTCAGTTTTGATCTATTTTTTATTGAAGGTTATTATTATTATGGTTTTCTAAGATTCTATTGTTTATTATATTTTAGGGCATCTTTCTCCTCCAGGCAATGCCCCTTCTGAACCACCCCAGAAGAAATCGAGAACATCGATAGCTCCACCACCAACGATAAGGTCATGGTTGCATCCACCAGTAGCAATACCACCCACAAGTCAAGGTCTTTGATTCCTATCATTATTAATTTGTGAAGTATAAGCATTCTTGAATTTTTCCAAAAATGATTGAAGTGGTTTACATTTTTTGCAGGTCCTTCATCTCCTCCACATGCCTTTCCACCTGAGCATTACAGAAGACACTCAGGATTTCCTCCATTCCCTCCATCAATAACATTCCCTTCCCCTCTATATCATTAAAGAATGGAAGGTATATTCATTTTTTTTTATTTCTCAAGAATTTCATTTAGGATGGGAGAGTTATCAGTACTAAGTAATTTTGGACCATTTATTTTATATTTTAGTGCCTATTGCTGCTCCAACAAGCATTGCTTCTTCTAAATCACCCGAGAAGACACCAAATGTACCTTTAGAAGCACCAGCAAGTAAAAGATCCTGGAATCATGCACCAACTGCGATTCCACCCATTAATCAAGGTCTCTGAGAAGTATCACCTTTGGCATCCTGATGTCCACGCAACCTCTATTTATTTAGAAGACGTTAAACTTGTTCTTGAAAACCTTTTGCAGGGCCTATTTCTAGTCCAATTATTATTCCATTTGAGTCACCCAGAGGAAACACAAGACATCCTACACCTACACCATCAATAATATCTCCTACTACTCATCATTACCAAGGCATGAAAGGTGATATTCTTCTCTTTAATTGGATCGAAGTAGTCTGAAATTTTAGTGCTTTTAAATTCTTTGTTTTATTGTCATAGGGCCTGTTGCATCTACACCCACAATGTTTCCATCTGCACCAGCTCAAAAGAAACCAAGCATACAAATGGAATAACCACCAATCAAATGGTCATCGGAGCATGCTCCAGTTGCAAGCCCACTGATGGTTAAAGGTCTCTTCATCATTCAATTTTGATATGTAAAATTATACTTTGTTAATGCTACAATATAAGTTCTTGGATTGTTGATTGAATTTGCAGGGCCTATTTATTCACCAGTTAACCGTCCCCTTCCATCACCCTCAGGAAACTTGAGACCTCCAACAGTATCACCATCAATTTAGTTTCATTCCCCTCCACATCATCGACATGTGAAAGGTATATGTGCTTCCTTTTCTCATATCTTTGAGATGTATTCTTGGACTGCAATAGCAAAATTCACTAAGGATAATCTTTTTATTGCATTGTTAGGTCCCTCTACTTCTTCTACACCTGCACCATCAAGAATATCTCCTACTCGTCATTTTTGGGGCATGAAAGGTGATATCCTTTTCTTCATTGGAGGCCCAGCACTCTGAAATTTCAGCAATTCTAAATTCTGTGATGTGTTATCTTAGGGCCCATTGCATCTACACCCAGGATGATTCCATCTGCACCACCCCCAAAGAAACCAAACATACCAATGGCAGCACCAGCAAGAAAAATCTCACCAAAGCATGCACTAGTTGCAAGCCCAACCATGGGGGAAGGTATGTTCGTTGTTCTATTTTGATATGTCAATTAATACTTGGTTAATGTTACACTATAAGTTATTGGATTGTTGATTTTTTTTAAAGGGCCTGTTTATTCACCATTTAACCAACCCCTTCTATCACCCTCTGGAAACTTGAGACCTCCAGTAGTCTCACCATCAATTGGGCTTCATTCTCCTCCACATCCTCGACATGTGCTGCATCACATACTTATTCAAACTAACATGTTTAATAGTTCTCCTACTAGAGAGAACGAAATTAGCATAAGAAGTTATGCTTGTACAATGTAGACCTTACTATCTTTGTGAATTATGTAGGTTTGTGATACCCTTCATAAACTGCTCTTCTATCAAATTGGTAATGTTTTTTGCAATGATATCTGGTATCCCAACAGTGGAGTCACATCACAGTCCATAATGTCTCAAAAAGGGATGGTGGCAAGTAGTTGAACACTTTTGTGTGATCAATGTGGGTTACTCGGCATCCTTGACCCATCCAAACTGGTATGGCCTAAAATGATATGAAATTGGTAGTTTGACATCCTCTACCAACTTTTGGAAATGCCAAGTTCTTTTGGCTGTCATTATCATCAAGGATTATGTAGACTAATATATTTTTTATCTTGAAATTTTGTGTGAACAGAGTTTCCTATTTGTTGGGAGAGTAATCTCTCGCCATCAAGTTTAGTTGAGAATCAAAGGAGATTGGACTACTAAAATCAAGTCATCAACATCTAAATCTCCATCTTCTTGTTGTTATTCAACAAGTAGGGCCTTGACTTACTTGGCTTCTTTAGCCAGTAATTTGTGACCCTCTTCATTTGTATGACTCAACATTTTATGATAAGAGTATAGAACTTCTTCTTTCCATTGCTAGAAAGAGTTGTGGAACTAGTTTCTCCTTTATTCTATCCACTTTGGGTGGTTACCTTTTGAGTGGATCGATTAGCCTTCAACAACTTAGCTTCAATCTTTGAAGCTAGTTGAAAAACATGCTGCAGTAAAGAAATCAGGATGAGTTCTAAATATTTTCTAATGTTAGGAGGCGAACTTGAAATTAATTATGATCCATAGGGTATCCTTGGGTTATTGTACCTCAATTTTGATGAAGAGCTTGCTAAAGACCTTGATGAACTATTGGGAAGTCTTACCAGGAAGTTGTTAGAGGGATAAAATTGCTTCCTAATGGCTGCTTTTAAATCATCCTAGTTGCTGATAGAATTTTTATTTGAGGATGTCGAGTTCTTAGTGTGAGTCTACCCCCAATTTAGTTCAAAAAGTGTAACTACTCTTACTACAATATATAAGAGTGGACCAGCCATAACATCAGTGAAAATCTAAAAATCATAATAACATAACTTAATCAAGCTAGCACCAGCCATTTATAATTTTAAACACAAACCAAACAACAACATTTACCAATGTAACAAACCATTTCAGCAAAAACTACTAATTCGCCTAGAATCTATTGTGCAAAGTCAAAATCAAACACAACCGCTCCTCCAAAACTTCAAAACCAAAACAAACCCAACATAAGAAAATCATTTATATAACCCCAGTTTTTTTAACAGCCATTGATTCTAAATATGATATCAAATTCAATGCAATATTTTACAATGTAGCTAGTCAGCAACTCACTAAACATTAACAATCATAGTAAAAATCACCATTTAGTTACAGACAAACAAGATGGTATGAAAATCATGGAAGAAAACTAACCTCAAGTCAGAGAGAGCAGTGCTCCTTCAAAATGTCTCAACAATCCTAAGCCAAACAAACAGAACAAATAAACGATTACAGTTACAAACCCATACATTTATTCAACCATTGATTCTAAAAATCAAGAAAATCTTCAGAAATCAGAAAAATGCAAAAGTGAAATAGTTACTTGTACCACAGTTACAGCTACCACATATTTATTCAGCCATTGATTCTAAATATCAAGAAAGCATACATGAAACAACAAATGCAGTAGTTTTCGACTATGCTCAGCGTTCAAATGAGTAGTTTCAACTCTCTTGCAAGTTGGACATTGGCTGACCTATAAAAGCCAAAAATCATCTCAAATTGACACGTTTTCTACATTTTTTTGTTGCTTTGCTCTCTCCTTCAACATATGTGATCATAGGTGACCAAGAAAACTCAAGGACAATGCCAAATCAATTATGACATCAAGGAGGTAATCTATGCATGTTAATAAAGACATAGTCAAAAATCATGAAGAGTGTTGTTTCTCTCAAGGAGGATTTTGAGTGATTTCAAAATTTAATACTCCTTCGGTTATGGATCTAGAAATAACCAATATTTTTATTGTTAATCCTTGAAGAAGAAAATGGATCTAGAAATGGGTGAATGTATTTTAAATTTTAAGACATACATTCTTGAAGGAGTTTGTGGATCTAGAATCCATCAAATGATATTTTATGGTAAGGAGGCAAAGATAGAAATCTACATAAGACTACCTTTCAGCATTATTAGGTATGGCTAGATTAATAGGGAAAACCCCTCTAAGCCTAGATGAACATATTGTAGGAGAAGAATGTCAAGAGCCAAGAAAATGTGAGGTTTCCAATTCCATTATCATTTCTCTTGTTTGACTAGGGTTTGTGCACTAGAGTAGCCATTGTTTCTTGCTGCAGTAAATGACCTCTATGGAGGGTAGTTTTGCATGATGAGAAGGGATTGGGTGTTAATTTCTTAACCCTCCTTCAACCTGATGTAATCTGGAGTATTGGGGAACTTGCTGATGTAATAGCAGATTTGATATGCCACATTTTATGGTTTACTAATCTTATCGGATTGTATGTGATGATGCCATATTTGATTAGGATGTTCATTCCTTAGAAGGCTGTCTAATCAATCCTTTTTTCATTTATAATCATGTGTTAAGGATGTTTCTTCACTAGTGAGATTGCACATTATTTTTTGGGCTCAAAATACATTGGTTGTGATGATTTATTTACCGTTAGTACCCTCACTCATTCTCATATTACCCAAAAATTCACTTCTACTAGTTATGGGCCATGACACATCATGTTATGGTTACGTCTTCTCCATACTCTTAACCTCTCTTTGTTTGTATTCCTTGAATCCATAACATTTTGGAATGGCACTGGTCTTGGCAACACACCATCCACTTAACTCTAAGGTTTATCATACATTTTCCAAGGGAAACCACCCTTGTGCCAAGCCAACCTTAAGATAGAAAGGGCATTTTTGTAGTAATAATCGACAACCCCTCTTAGTTCCTCTAAGACTGCACTTGTGTTTTAGGGATTTACAGCTTGAATTTTTGGGAGTTAAAAAGACCCACTTAGGCTGTAGATGAGCTAAGAGATCAAGCAGCAGAACAAAAAAGCAACTTCATGCTTAGAATGATGAATAGGGGAAGCGTGTTGCAAAATTGGAAGGAAGAAACTTGCAAAATGAGGACTCAATTGCAGCCCTACGGGAACACGACAGAGAATACTAGAAAAGATTCAGGAATTGCAAGTTGTGCAAAGGACACATGATAATCCAATGCCAAGCAGGAATGAGCACTCTCCCAATCTTCTAAGAGAGACAAGGCCACTGGCAGCCACAATGGGAGATCCACATAATTTCTGTCATCATCATTGAATTTTGTCAATATGTGCATTTTGTAATTTCCTATATCTACAATTTCTATACCAGTATATAGATAGGTATGGTAGCAGAAACAGTTATTGTACTTATGGAGTAATGATGATATAAAAAAATGTGTTGGGCTACTATCAAATGACTTAATCAACCCCCAATTTTGAATGTAATCGTAACTTTTTGGGTATAGATGGGGATGAACAAGGGAATCATGTTCCAAAATTGGAAGGAAGAAACTGACAAAATGAGGACTCAATTGCATCCCTACGGGAACAAGACATAGAATACTGGAAAAGATTCAAGAATTGCAAGTTGTGCAAGGGACACATGACAAGCTAGTGCCAATCAGGAATGAGCACTCTCCCAATATTCTAAGAGAGACAAGGCCACTGGCAGCCACAATTGGAGATCCACATAATTTATGTCATCATCATTGAATTTTGTCAATATGTGCATTTTGTAATTTCCTATGTCTACAGTTTCTATACCAGTATCCAGACAGGTATGGTAGCAGAAATAGTAATTGTACTTAGGGAGTAATGATGATATAAAAAAAGTATTGGGCTGCTATCAAATTACTTAATCAATCCCCAATTTTGAATGTAATCATAACTTTTTAGGTATAGATGGGGTGTTGTTTTGATATATAAATATAAATAGTCGTTTCTATGCATAACTTTGAAAAAAGAGAAACTTTTTCCTCAAAATGGACCAAGCTACTTGCATGCAATAGTTGCAAAATTATTTTATAGTAGGGCAGGTATATACTCTGATAAACTGCTAATTCTGAAAATCAGGCAAACAATTATATTTCAGATCATTTTTATCATTCCAGTGCACTCAATTGTCATTACAAGAAGAAGATGTAGATATCCGCAACTAATATATGCTTCTTGTGATCTGATTTTCAGCAATATGTTTGTAAATAGAATAGTTTGCAACAAAATTATTAGTTAGTAATGCAAAGTCCCTCAAAATGCTCAACTTTTAACATTTGAAAAAGGAAAACATAAACACATACCTCTCCAATGTGAGGATTAATTGTCCCCAGGACACTCTCAATAGCTTTATATTCCATCTTAAATGCTTTCTGGGTTAGTTGAAAAGAGCGTATGTGCACTACATCCTTTCTTGCTGCTGCCTTGAACCTAAGTTTAATCTGGCCCTTTGTTTCTATCTCCCCAGCAACCTGCATAAACACAAGTTCCCATTTTATAACTGGTATAGTAGGTTTGGTGTAACAATTAGGAAACAACATCTACGAACAAGAAGTCATGCCATATTTAAGCCGATGTAGTCCCCAAGACCTAATCTAAAGTCTTTTTTTAAAGAACCCCTACACACAGGCATCTCAAAGTTACAATTCTATAGAGAATATGAATTACCATGCTGCTCACCTTAAACAATCATCTAATTTTTTTTTAAAGGAATTCAACAATATAACAAATATCCCAAACACAAAAATATGGGAAAAGTGTCCACAAGATATATACATAAATGCACAAAAAATACACCATCTTGTGCTACTACTAACATAATAGAGGCAGTTTGTGTGGGTTTCTTATTTCATTGTGTATAAAACAACTATTTTGGACTATATATATATATATATATATATATATTCTGCATTGTATGGGAAAGAATAAATTGATATGAATGAATTTATTTGTTTTCATAAAACTATGTAGTTTTGTGCTTTTGTACTTCCTGTGTTTTTGCCAAGTCGAGTCAAATTCTTGGATCTTCTTCCTTGCCGAGTATTTTCCTGAGCTGAGTCTAGAAACATTGATTGGCATGTCATATAAATGAATAGCTTGGAAAGCCTGCAAAGAGTCTTGAGAAATGACGAATGTTACGGTCCTTTCTATATTTTTATACTCAGATTATCTCTATACTAAATAGATCATGGATAGATCTGGACTTCAATGATAAGATATTGATGCATTTGAATGTGACACAATCATATTAAATTTTGTGCTGAAAGAAACAAATTGAATTTGATTTGGAGACGACATTAAAGTGTATATATTTTTTCTTCGACATTTTAATGAGCCGACGTGAATTCACTCTTGTGGGATTTGAGTGGTACATAGATACCTAATTTCTGGGTTTTTTTTTTAAATAAAAGAGTAGATATACCTAGAATTTGGCCAAATTTAAAGAAATAGTTTTTATTTTATTTCGTAAATATACCAGGAATTTGGCCAAATTGGGACATGGATGTTTAGCTTCTAGGATTTGGGGTAAATATACCTAGAATTTTGTTAAATTAGGACATGGATATCTAGCTTTAGGGTTTTTGGGTAAATATACTAGTTTTCTTTTTCTTTGGGTAAATATACCTGGAATTTGGCTAAATTTAAAGAAATGGTTTCATTTTCCAAACATGTGTGTGAATAATAACAAGGAGGATAATTAAAATAGATAGTGTTTTAATTAGGTAGAGTATGATGGTGTAAAGGGGTTGGTTGGGGTTGGGAGCCCATATACCTGGGATCCATTCTCAAACAAGCCTATGACCCACCCTTGATTTTGGGTAATAGAATATCAAGGCTGGGTTGAAAAAAAAATAATGTTTTGGTTATAATTTTTATCATTATAAAATCTATTTTTCTATTATTCTATATTTATATTTATGACAACCCTTGTTTATGGGACAAGAAATCCCTCCTATATATTCTACTCTGTCTCCCTCTCGATTTTAACATTCTTTTCTATATGAAAAATCACTCCATTTTTGATATCAAATAAAAGAAATATGCAATACACAGAACACGCCTATAAAAATGGAATTACACATGATCCCATATCCATAAGACCTTTAGTCCATAAGCCTTTGAGCCTTAAAAAAAAGACATCTTTTTTTCCACCAAAACCTTCAGGATCAAACATTTTCATACATTAAGCTTTACAAAAAGTAAAGCAACCCCTTACAAGGAAAGAAATTAGGAAGTCAAAAAAGATCCTATCACTCGAAAACCTCCATAAATCCCCTACTAACCAGAGAAGAATCCTTGAATTCCTCAAAAAAGAGCCTTCTTTCATCCAATAGCAAATCATCCTTGGAACAATGATTTTCCAAAGTGTTATATTCTCTAAAAATGTGTTAGAAATGAAGGTCAATGAAAACCTCCTAAAGTTTCCTAAGCCTTCTCTACCACCACCCAAGAGAGAGAAATTATAAATTTGATTTCCTTTTTGCCCACTCTATAATGACCCTAGAGTCTCCTACCACTTTCAAGTGAGAAAAATACATTTCTCTGGCAAACCTTAAGAGACATCACAAAACCAACAATTCAACTCTTGTATTTGTCCTATACCCCCTCCCATTTTTATACAAAAATGATGCTTCTTTGCCATCTTTGGGACAACCCCAACTCCACATTTTCTAGTTTACCCTTGACATGTTGCATCAAAATAGCCAATTGGTCTAGTGCCCCCAAACATGGATCTCTTACCTTCCTACTCTTTGCTACCTTCTTTTTTCTGTACCCTTTGCAGGCTTATTTTTCTATATTTAAAATGTCAAAATGAAAAATTTCTTGTTATCAATTTCTCCACTAATGGTTAGATTCCTCTTTTATAGAGCAAATAGTGAGATTCAAAATTTGAACATGAAAAAAAATTATAACTATCTATACAGTATCTCTGTCTCTGTTGTTATTTAGACAAACATAATTAATAAACAGATTCTTCTGTACAACTCAGAAAAAGCCTAAACTAAATAACAGGATATAAACTGAGATCTAGTTTGATATTATATAGCCAAAGCTAAAAACTATGACAGGATGGTTTGCCTACATAGATTCAACTATTGCGATCAATCTAAATTTTAGAAAAAGCTTGTTCATTCACTTTGTGAACATATAGGTACAGTTCAAACATTTTTATGCAGGGAATAGGTTAAGAAATTGGGAATCAAATATATCAAAATCATGCAAGTAGAAATGAAAATATGTAGCACAGGCACTAAGTTTCTTACTTCTCACAGTTGCTTGCACTTGGGTTTTGTGGCACATCTTTAGACAAAGGCAGAGAGGAAATCAATTATGTACCAAGACCTCTACTTTGTGTCCCAACAACTTTGCTCAAAGAAATGAGTTCCTTCCATTGAAGTGGAAAATTACATATGAGCACTCATTAAAGATAATCATAGCAATGAGTACATATGAGCACTCATAAAATTGAATCCTCTGTCAAGTAAAGCCTTGGATTGTTTGTTTGGCTGGCATATCAAGTTCATAAAAGGAGAAACACATGTTTTTTAGGTAAAATAATTGAGTTTACACTAACGTTGAACATTGAAAATGATAGAATTAAGATTTGAGATGAGAAAATAGTTATTTTGATCATTTTTGAAATGAAATAGTCAACTGTACTGTAGCCATTTGGAGAAGTCGTCACCATAAATTTTTGCTTGCTTTTTCCTTTTTTTTCCTTTTTATATTGGCAACATTAAAGCACTTATTCCAAGTGTGATGGAGTTTATGCACTTTCAGAATTTCTTGAACCCTGATGTACATGTTTGTAGGACATCACTAATTTAGTATAATGACCTACACATATTTTTTTATATTGGCAATTTTAACTCACTTCTTCCAAGTGTGGTGGTGTTTATGCACTTTCAGAATTTTTTAAACCCTTATGTACAAGTTTGTAGGAAATCACTAATTCAGTATATTGACATACACATATTTTTATTCCACAGATATCTGTAGGATATCACTGATTAAGTATAGTGTGACCTACACCGATTTTTGTTGCACAATGCAAAGTATGCATTGATGGTTTTATGCTCAGAAGAATGCATCTTATTGTAGTCACCTTTGTACAAATTACCTGCTCTTTTCAAAGAGTACATTGTGCAGTTAATGCTCATTAGAGTACATCCTATTGAATTATCTCTACAATTTGTTGTTCCTTTCATGGTGATTACAAATGAGGAGATGACTTCTTCTCTCTCTTATTTGTCAGTTTTGGCCCTAATTTTGGATGAGATGACATGCTTATGCATCCATAATGAAGCAGACAACAGGCCCTTTGTACAAGCATCAACTCCATTAACGTGTTTCTGAATAGCTCATCCCCTAACATCACCCTACATGGATCACATTCAATCCAAATGATTGTGCAGGGGGGAATCACAATTGTATTATCATTGAAAAAATATTACTCTCTTGATCAGTGATCAAGTCAAACATTCTTTGATTGTGAATTGGGCTTGCAATTGCTATAGCAATTTCCTAGTTACGACTTAAACGGTGCATAACATAGACGAGATGTTGAAACCAAAAGCTTAAGCACCGTGGGGAAATCACTTCGGGTTTTTTCCTATGCAGCTAATTATACTAGGTAGCCTGGAGAAAAGTACAAGTACATTGGTTGGCGGAAGAATATTTCAAGCCCAAGAAATGCAGTGTATTGGCTACACTATATGGTATTTGTAATCCATTCTCTAACCCCAAATAAATAAAATTTAGCATGCGATATCAACCTACTTTTACCTAAAAGAATAAGAGAAATTGACAACTAAAATCCATCTAGAACATGTGCCTTAAACCTAAAATAGCCTAATTTGGCTAATATTTGATTCATGGAGGCCTACCTAATGGCAATCCCCTGAAATACAAAGTGATCCCCCACCAAAAATGTAAATTCTATAGCAAGAATGAATACTTGAAGCATTTGTTCTGGTACTATAAATATTCCCATCTTGTCTAAGAACTTATAAGATGTGCCATAATATCCTCTCATTAGAACTACTTGAAAATCAATCCTTTTAGGACATTCCCTCCCTTGGGCCATGCAACTTCACACATCATGACAATTTATTAGAATTGATATTTGATTTCATCTCTTGAAAACAAGATATTATAATTGATATTTATATCAACTCTTGAAAACAAGAAATGAATGCATTTTCACAAATGCATTAGCACAATTCAAAATTTACATGGCACAATGAGTCTCTAATGTGTATCCATATGTAAATACAGATTAAATGCATATGAGGAAGATGGAAATGGAAGTGGGTCATCTGCACAGGTTGAAGGATTATTGAACTAACACAGAGTGCCCATGAGCAAAGTGCCTCTTGGAGGGCACTCTCATTCTCATTCTACACACTCCAGAGCTTAATATGGCCAATAATCACAAGATGAGGTGAATTGAATGATGAGAGAGAATCAAGTAAAACAAAGGAGTTTCCCCTTAAAGGTCCCATGGTTTAATAAGTTTTGGATTGCTTTGTTGGAAAAATATGAATCATAGTGCCTTGAAGAGGCCACATAGGAAAAGAACAAATGGAGCCTATAGATGAGGGATGGGGGTCACCACGAGTGAGCAAAGACCCTCCACTAGCAATGGGTTTGGCTTCGAATTCAACCTTGTCATGCTGAAGATATTTTTTGCAAAAGGAAACAAAAATCCTATTAAGGAAATAACTAAATATTTTGTTAAACATGTCTTATGCAGTTCCAACTCAGTGCCTCAAGGAATTGGGCAATAAATCACAATTCATAGGGTCAAAGGAAGATATGAAAAGGATTGTCAAGAAGTACATGGCTCCTTGGTTATGGTTCGACACCTATCATTTCATGGTTCATGGTTCATGGTCTTTTCCAATATTGCACATCCACTAAAAAACAGGCCACTTGTAGGCCTGATGAATTTGGGCCAATTGTAATCCTCTTGGAGCTAGACAAAAGCAATTTCCACCTTGAAAAATACAAACTTGCATCCATCGCTTGGGTTTAAACACCAAAAAACACAAACTTGCATCCATCACTTAGGTTTAAACTCTAATATCTGATATAGGGTTTGATTTATCATGCTAGGTTTCAGAGAATCCCCATGCAGCAACCAGGTTTTGCAATTCTAGGATTAAGAAGAAAATATCGGCACATATTGGGCAATAAAAAAAGATGTTGATAGCCATTGCAATTGATGCAATGGAAATGAAACCCTATGAAATCTATAAACATTCACAGAAACCCTTGGATGACAATCGGGTATTAAAACAGGGCACAATAATTATATAATTTGATGTGGCAAATGGAAACAGTAGAAACAACATACATCGCATACATCAAATAAGGGAAAACAAATGGGGTTGAAAAATAGACGACGTACCTTAGTGAGCCATGTCGAAAATCCCTTGACCTTGGCGAGCACACGATCTCCAAGCCTCCATTGTCTACAGGAAGCTGTTTTGCCTCCTCATCTTTTAGTTGGTGCCATGTCGTAAAACCCTAATGGCAACAAAAAATGTTGTATGGAATACCCTTAACAAGAATTATGGGATGAGAATGAGATGGGATCCCCTATGAGTGGTAGTTCGGTGATTCAACGGATGAGATGAGCAGTGACAGTAATTGGCTGGTCGAGCCAAATCTTACCATAATGGTACTTGCTGATTATCACTTTCATTGTTTCTTCCTTCGAACCATCAAAATGTGGGACCTGAGGAGCGCTCATATAATTTATTATACCATCCTTCTGCAAGGTTTCTGTTTCCTGCATCCACTTCCCTCTTGTAAGTGCCCAGGGGTAAAAGCTCTGCTAGTGCTTATCCCAGTTGATTTCATCCATGCGCCCTCGACGGATCCTGTTCATTCTGACTTCAAGCTCAGTCATTGGGGCCTTGTCGAACCTCTTATTGGTGTGAGGTTAAACCCTTTTGAGGTTTTGCAGCAGGGGCTACGACCTATCCTTGCATCTTGGGTGCAATTTTCTTATCTTTCTTGGTTGCAAACTGGACTCTACGTGAAATAACAGTGGTCTCCTTGAGCTTGGGGTATGGTCTTGCTAAGTAATAGGAAACAATAAATTTTATTGATAGAGGTAATGAAATAATTGCAATAAAATATAGGAGTTGATTTATTCCCCATTAACACCTTTTTATTTATATGTACAATTGTATCAAATCACCTCTCTCGGTTATGGAGAAATTTAACATTAACATTAATTCTAATTTGGAGGATAATTGATAAGCCTTTTTAAATAATAAATACTTAAAATGGTCATGAATGGAAGCACCGATGTGCTAGTCACATTGGAATTTGCATTCATATTGGCATTGGTATTTGGATTAGGATTAGGATTGGACTTGGGATTGGAATTGGGATTCACATTGGTTCATAACATTTTGTTAGATGGAGCTATTCGATACATATGTGCTCTACGTATGGATGAGGGTGAACTTAACTTTGAAGGGATTGAATCATATGAACTTGAAGGATAACTTGACTCACTAAGGGGGGGCATAATCTTGACTAAGTATTGTAAACTAAAAGTGGGTGTCATGTGCTCCAATAAAGTAAATAAATAATGTAACAAAATCACCCTAAATGAAACTTGACTCACTAACCCAAATTTTAGGTTTCTTAAGTGATGTAATAATAAAAGAAAACATGTTCCAAGTTCTCCTCAATAAGTGGTAGAGAAGCTCTACCTTATGGAAAGAGTAAATAGCTAAACAATGGCTCTCCAAACACTGAAATTGATCGGAGATGAGATCTGATTTAGTGAACGTATGAATGGGATAGTTATTGTGAAGGACATTAGGAGAAATTATAATCATATAAATACTATTTGTCTTAGGTTCCATCCCTCCTAAAATACCCATTTGAGTATAAACCTAAAGAAATTTCATTACTATACCTCTTCATAGATACATTCAATATGGTACCTTGTCTTAATAGTGACATTCTCATAGATGCATTCAATAGTTACGTTTTCGTCGCAAGAGCATTCAATAGATGCATTCAATAGGTGCGAGGAGGAGTAGTTTACAGAGTTACAATAGAGAATCCAACTCCTAAATAAGGACACTTCAACTAATTAATAGCATTTGACAAACTTATACATAGTGCTTAGTGCTATGTTGGAGACTTTGCCAATTATCAATATCATTTTGCTTGCACAATGTTCAAATTTTAACATAACATTTCAAATCCAATTCTTATTTTTAAGTAAATAAAACAAGACCTAATTACAAAAAAGTTACAAACATTGATATTATTTTCACAAACAACCATACTATAAAAAAAATTGAAATATATATGTCCACTATATACATTGCATGCAATAAGTGTGGATTTTGTGAAAAGGACCTACAACAATTTGTGATAAAGACCTTTAACCAATCTTAGAATAAATACTGTCATTAACACTATATAAATAGTTTACACAGTTTACTTCACAAAATTAGGCCTCCAAAGGTCTTATATGGTATGAAACAAAATTGTAAGATTCGAGGTAGGCACTCAATCACTTTAATGGTAAGTGTCATTAATCAAAATAAGTTAGTGCAAAATGGTGAAAATGAGCCAATGTTTTTTTATTGATTTTAAGATTTTCTAATTTCACTTTGAATTGAGAGTATGTTACCTTTATCAATAACAAATAGAATATGTGATGTCTTTTCTAAATTTTAGTAATATAGGAAATTTAACAAACCAAACATAATTAGTTAATTTTTTTTAGTAATTTAACTTTGATTAATAATAGACTGGTTCGCATTTAAAGTGCTTTCAAGATGTACAAATCTTTTTCATATTTTGGTTTCGTAATATTTCTCAAATCACCATATTATCAACAATATAATTATTAATATATAATATATTAAAAACTTTCATAAATAACAAAATTTATTATAACCATTTTGATTTTATTACCATGAAATATTTTAACCAACATTACATTTTATCTTTTTTATTTTTATTTTAATGATGAATACTATACTTAAAATGTGTTGCCTTGAAAGGATTACACATAGTAAAACATAAATTGTCATAACAAGTACAACAACTACTTTAATAATTAAAAACTTTTATAATTAAATAAATTTATTATAATATATTTGATTTTACTACTCTGCCAAAATTTTAATGATGTACAAACACATGGGTATTGATATGTCACAAAAATATTTGGAGTTTCCAACAAAGAGCCATGTATAAGTTTGTTAAATATTAATAAATTTATTTATGAGTTGAATTTTTTTATTGTAACTTTGTAAACCTTTTGTAAAAAGATATTTGTTTGTAATTGTTTCGATAGTGGTCATATATATTTCATATTTTTTTTATAGTATGGTTGTTTGTGAAAATAATATCAATGTTTGTAAATAATTTTGTAATTAGGTCTTGTTTTATTTACTTAAAAATAAGAATTGGATTTGAAATGTTATGTTAAAATTTGAACATTGTGCAAGCAAACTGATATTGATAATTGGTGGAGTCTCCAACAAATCACTAAACACTATGTATAAGTTTGTCAAATGCTATTAATTAGTTGAAGTGTCCTTATTTAGGTGCTATTAATTAGCTAAAGTGTTCTTATTTAGCAGTTGGATTCTCTATTGTAACTCTGTAAATTACTCCTCCTCGCACCACCCTTAACATTGATACTTTGGCCTTAACATTGGACCTTCGTCATTATAGCGACATTCTTGACCTTTCGTCGCTATAG
>LPNX010950372.1:0-48475 GCA_001517045.1 Pseudotsuga menziesii | reverse complement strand
AAAAGGTGATCCTTGCCTCCTATGAGCTTGCGATCTAGAGGTAATTGTTTCCCTAGCCCGAGTGCCTCAACTGTAGAGCTCTAATGGGATAAGGTGTTGAATGATGAATACACACCTTTACTAATGCCACAGTGGCTTGTGCACACTTAACTCCAATGCTTTGTTGTGATGCATTTTTGGAACCCATGTAACATACATAACCCACATACATAAATTTCATACTTAACCCGGACACATAAATGATCCATCGCATCCACATGTGTAAATGATGCATTGATGGGTCTCAATGACTTAACCATGAATAGGGAAATTTTTATGCTAAAAATGGATGGTCTTATGCCCTAACATTTGCATTGGCCCTAAATTTGATATCTTTGTCACGTAAATGGGATATGTTGGGCATTTCAATTTTGATACATAATAATGTTCTTATAGATTAGTCCAAGGTAAAATGATCGGACTTTTAGTCCATAACATTTTCCTATAGTTATTATGGTCTATACGTATTTCATCAAGCTAGGATCTATGGGATGTTTGTCTTGCATGTAGGATATTATTCTCATTTTAATATTGTTAAGTACACTATGGATTATATGCATAGTATTTGCCAAGGTTTATGGCTAAAACTTAGATTGTGAGGTGATACCAATGACCTAATGGACTCATGGGATGTAGATGATTCTTGAGATCCATTCCTTGTTATAGGGCCAAAAATTGGGATCTTAAAACATAAATTTTGTCTGTGGGAATTATGGGTCATACGTGGTGCCAAATTACTCCACAAGAGCCCTAAATAAGGAACATTTAGTATACAAGTAAGATATCTTTTTTGGACATTAATTGGGATGCTAATTGGGATGATAATTGTGATGCTAATTGGGACATTAATTGGGATGCTAATTATTGTCCAAAATAGCGCCAACTTTTAAAAAGGGACGCTAATTATAATGCTAATTGGGACGATAGTTGGGACGACATTTGGGACTCTAATTGGGACACTAACTGGGATGATAATTGGGACGTTAATTGGGATGCTAATTAGCATCCAAAATAGTGCCAACTTTTAAAAAGGGACGCAAATAATGCCATTAAAAGTGCCATCTTGTGGAAAAGCGTCCACTTTGTCCAAAAAATGATGAAAAATACACTAAAAGTGATGGTGGACGCTAAAAAGGAAGCTAAAAGAGACGCTAATCACAGGATTTTGTTGTAGTGTGCATAAGTTCATGTAACACGGATACTTACAGATTTAAGGTAGCTTGTATATTTTCAGGGAATTTGATTCAACTTGATAGGAAATCTAAGGTCTTGATATACTTGGCAAGGGTCTTCCTTCAAAATAATATAAAAGTGGGCAGTATCACATTCCAAATATCAGAAAGGATCCTGAATGTTTATTTTCATTTAGATGCTAAGTGTTGGTGAAGTTTTGGTGCATTTTACCTACAGGTTTTAGTAGAGGTATTATTAAGGAACGTATAGGTTTAGTCAAAAGAAAGTAGAAGCAAACATGAGGCGACAAGGTGGATATGGTGGTTCCCATGTCAATTGGTTGGTTGTTGCTCAAATGCAGCATATTGCTGCCCAGAGAATGCAACATAGTCCTGGGATGTATGCCTTTCCTGGGAGGCTAGATGCCCCACCTTTGGATGAAGAATAATGCTATATGTCTTCAAAGGAAGAAGGTCACTGGCAGCAGGATGGAGCCGATCCAAATGGGCCGAATATGCCACCTCACATATATAAAGAAGGTAAGATGATAATGTTTCCATGCAGTATTTGTACTGCCTTGTTTTTCTATTAACATTTAGATTTGAAGCAAAAGTTGTTCTGATGGTTGTTGACAATTATCCAGAAAATCTAAGAAAAATAGACTGACATGTGTTATGTTATATAGAAAATGAATGATAGATCATTGTCATCTTCATGCATTCTTATACTACAACCCGGGTGGAAGTGATGTTCTGTTGTGTTGTGTTCATGTCTGTGTAATTCTCATAAACCAAAATTGAAAGAAAGTTGATGTCCATCTTGTAGAAAACATTTTTAAAGTGACCATTAAAATGCAGACATACAATAACCCAATAACCCAAGACAATAACCCAAGGTTCGAATCCTGGCAGACATGCTCCCTCCTTGAATGGGGTTTGATGGATATGGCTATGGATATTGATGTGGCCTTTAGGAAATTATTGAGATTACAAAATGTGTGATTCTTAACTTAAATGCAAGGGGGTGGAACAAGTTAATTCCAGGTTCACCGTCCTTGATAAAGACATGTTTCCGTTTATTAAAAAAACGCTTATGAAAGCATGAAATATGAACCATCGGTCTATTTATTTTCTGTGAAAAAAAATTATAATGAATATACACTTGCTAACAGAACTGAAGGAATTCTCACCTCTTCAAATAGCTTGGAAGCTACCTCGTTTTAAACTCAGGTTAAGATCATCCTCTATTGTCCAGACTTTGTTTTTCAGGGTCATGTGCCAATAAAAGGAAAGCTAGGAAGAGCGGCCCTTAAGGCTAAGCACTAGAATTGTAAAAGGATGTAATATTGCCATATAGAAAAACAATTTTGCTAATGTGAATGTGAATGTGAATGAGATTTACCAAATGAAAAAATAAAAACTTCCTAAGAGGTAAAACAAGTCTGAGCTAATTTAATGTGCTCTTCAAATTCAATGTTCTGATTATGTATACTTACTCTTAAAAGATGGATATATTTTAAATGGAGAGAAATAGAGAAGACTCAACGTTGAGGTTTGCACTGCTGTGACTTAATAGATTCAAGGTTCACAAAATAGACATCAACATCTCATAGGCTTGATTATGTATACTAAGTGTTAAAAGATGGATATATATAAAATGTAGAGAAACAGAGCATATAAACATTGAGGTTTGCACTACAATTGACTTAATAGATCAAGGTTCAGATGATAAACAAAATAGACATCAACATCACATAAGTTTTAGAACACATTGCTTCCCTAGATTCTATCCCCCAACAGAAAAAAGAAAATACAGTTTTCAAAATTCAAAATCTAAGTATAGTAAGTAAACTTGACAGACAGAGACATGGGCTTGGTAGATTCATGCAGCTACAAATTAAAAAGAAAAGAAGGTAAACTTACAAGGAATTTGGCATCCCCAGAGTAGTCGAATGCCCTTGTACAAACTGCAAGGTGCGTGCTCTTCCACTGCTCAACCCAGACTCGGAACTTCAACGAGGCCCTGTACAAACTGCAACATGCGTGCTCTTCCACTGCTCGATCAAGTTTTTTCGCAGTTGCAGAACTCGAGAGATTAGGGAGAGATGAGTACTAAACTGCAAGATCGGCAGGGGATCGGGAGGAGCAAAGAAGCAGGTTGCAGCAAAGTGGGATGGCGGAATCAGAACTTCGATGAGAAGGTTGGGAATTTACTGCACGACTTGACGTGGTTAGCTGACCAAGAATATTTTTTCAGGGGCTCGATCTCTGCCAGCTCTCGACGACACTGGGTCCCGCAGGCAGAGAGGTTGTGATGGCCGGAGAAGGTTGTGAAGGCCGGAGACGGATCCAAGTTGGGTAACGGAGATGGAGTCTCTCGACGTCATGCGGGTGGGGCCCGGTGCAAATGGTTGAGAGATTAGCCGACTCCGTGAACTTGTTTAACCGTGTCTGTGATTATTCTATGCCTCATCTTTGAGATTTGATTATGGATATTGAATTGGGAATAATTAGATTGAAAAGGTAGTGTATCTCTTTGGTCTCATTCTATGGGAATATGTGTTTGAACTGCTAAGTACATGAAGCAAGAATTGACCACATAAGGCCTGTTGATACCATTAAATGCACTAGTTGATTATCATATTCTCAAATCAACTTTAAATACTTATGAACCCTTGGCTTTGATATTGCTTTTCATTTTGAGTGATAACATGATGGATTCTTATACGCCATGAAGCCATTGTCGAAGTGTAGTGTTTAAGCCGTGATAGATTTATTCTGATAGTTACATTTTATTACACATGAATGATCTTAAATGGTTATGTCAATGGCATATTGATTGTGCGCGAAGTATTTACAAAATGAAACAAGGTTGCATGGGCAATGGGTACCTGCCCATGTTAGACTTAAAATTGATAAGTGAAACATTGGTATGTTTTTGTTCCTGTTAAGGGAAAAATAAAAGCGTTGGTTTGTTGTGCACACAAAACAAGAATTGCAACATGCATATAGCATACAACCACAACGCAAAATAAAAGCGTTTGTTTGTTGTGGCTTGTTTTGCACAAAAAAATAACAATGGCAACATGCATATCGTTACGTTGACAATGCAAATTTTATAAAACATTTAGAGAAGTTGCCATTCACGTGAAGTATCTCCGAACGTGGTTGTGATGGGGCTCCCAATGCCCTCTCTTAACTTTATAACAATCTCGGACTTTAAAATTATCCAATCTTCATAGACTTTGATGCATAAGTTTTAACCATAGTCAAACGTTTGCAACAATATTTCTTAAACCAACCTAGAGACTGCGTGGAACACTTGTTAGCACACATTTTTTCCCTTTGAACACCACTTAGCATTATATAAACTTTATAACAATTTCGCACTTTAAAATTATCCAATCTTCATATCCTTTAGGCTTTGATGCGTAAGTTTTAACCATAGTCAAACTTTTGCAACAATATTTCTTAAACCAACCTAGAGACCACGTGGAACACTTGTTAGCACACATATTTTCTCTTTGAACCAAACTTAGCATTATATAATTTGCAACAAAAAGTTGAAGATTGTTTAATGTGTTGAAGTCAAAAGAGTATATTGTTAATGATTACTAAGATTTTGGCCTAGCATAAAAGTTAAATGGTTAGATTCTATATATATGTTCTTGAAAGTTTTGTTCACCCAATTGTAAAGTATACTTTAATATTATTTAAAAGAAAAAGTGAAAGGAAGGAAAATACAAATTTTAAATTTTAATACAAGATGGCACATTGATTGGAAGGTTACTTGGCTAGAATCAGTATTTGTTTTAAAAATTAGTTCTAAAGAAAATAAACGACTCATGAGGTTAAAATTAATATACATCTCCCTTTTCTCTTTGTATTGTTTGCACGGGGACTTCACTTAGTGAACATATCACATAGCACGTGCGATCATGGGATATTAAAGAATACCCTTATTTTATAGAGATATTGACCCAAACTCTTTTTGTTGAAACCCCCTCCCAATACTTAAAACCTCCTCCCCACCCCTTTTTATACCTCAATCCTTATAAACCACCCTATCCACCCCCACCTTAAACCCCTCATCCCCCCAATACCTGCAATATATTGGTTCAATTTTTAATAATTTTAAAACCCACAATATGAACTAACGTGATAGGATATTGGTCAACAAGTGAAGCCCCATGATTGTTTGTCCCTGTTTCTTTCCACTCCATTCTGTGCAAGACTAGCCTACCATCCATTTTAAACAACCTGAAAGGAACCAAACGATTAGTATCCTAATGACAATCCCAAATTCACTTGAGAAAAGCATAAAGTTTCTCTTAATTCTTTAAACATTATCATGGTTGATAGAAAAGCATGTCAAAAATGATGGTGTCAGTTGGAAAGTGAGCCATCTCAAATTTGAGGTAATTTGATCTTTGTTTTGGTGAAATTGCTAATCAAAAGCGTAAGCTCCCAACCCCTTGCCTTAATATGACATCTGTTTAAACTATATTGAACTCCACGCAAAAATATAGGCTTGGTTGGCCACTATGAGTGATTGTTATTTTTTCCTTGGAAACAACTGTCATGTTTGAAGGATCTGGCAGATTGGTAGTAACGTTGCAGAACACCCTTCGCCACATGTAATTCATGCACTATGCCTCTATTCACTTAACCAAAACTGGTGGTATTGAGGCAGCTGATTAATTTGGGCTTTAGCGAAAACCTTGCCTCATTAATCCTTTACAGAGGTTGTGGACTCACTACAAAAATCAAATAGTGCAATACCACTTTAAATGAGTTCATTGGTGAGCTTAACACTTATTTTTTAGCATTTTGTAATGCTCAGAAGGTTGAACCTTCATATGTCTCATCATAGTAGGCTATCCTGTCTTAAGGAACCTCTTTAAGTAGCCTTCAAGGTCGCGCAGGGAGCATTGATTAGTACTTGTACAATTTGATATGGAAATTTGGAGCCAGGAGATCATGCTAAGAATACTGGAGTTGCAAATGAAGTAAGCACAATATGCACCCGACTCAAGATTTGTGTTGCATGATGTGGAAGACGAGACTGAAAAACATGTTCTGCCTCACCATAGTTAGAAACTTTGGTTACTGTATTTTGGATTTTGATGATTCAAATAGTATACCGATCTGAATTGTAAAAAAATGTACGTCTTTATGGGGATTTCCACACTGCTAGGAGGCGGTATGCTCTTGTGTTGTGGGAACCAAGTAGCTGGAATCCTTCCAATAAATTGAGTTGGCGCTTGCGTGATATTTTTCCCAAGATTTTCCTACAAGAATGGGGAGCACAATGAATTGTATATGCATACATCCAGTTATAATTGGAATACATTTTTTGAAAGATAGATGCCCTGAATGAACTTGTTGATTTAGATGTTCATATGAGACTTGTGAATGCGAAGACTAAGATTGTCTGAGAATGCAAGTGTTAGCTAGAAAGTTACAACAAACAACTACGGGGACATTGTTTCCAGCCATGGGGAGATGGTTGTTGTTTGAGAACTATAGTGCTCATATTTTATAGGTCCGGTGAAATTTTTAGAAGAACAGGTACACTTTCAAAACTGGTACTTGATTAAAATATTTAGGCTCAGGTTGTTATTATCATTTTAAGCTAGTGCATTTTTATGTTGTTGTTATTATCATTACATTTCCAACCAAGCAAGATGAGTTCTTAGCGGACAAACAATTCATGTGTTATCTTGATCAAACGTGAATTACGGTGGCTTTGTTAAGCTCTGTGTATTTATGTAGATAGCAAGAAATAAGTTATTATGAACAAGGTTGTTGCAGAATCCTAGTTTGAGGGCATAAAATCTCGATGTTTTTACATATTTCTGGGTTATAATTCCGATTAAGATGTCTGTAAATTAAGAAAGGAATAGTAGGCTGGATATTGTAGCTAATGGATGCTTTGTTATTGGCTTTTGCAGTTACAATATACAGGGTTGAGACAGACACATGGTTAAAGAATATCCCTCTATATTTAGATGGAAGTATACAAGAAAGCATAATCGAGAAAGAACCTAACAAGTACTATAAACCACAGGTTGCAAGATTCACAATGATCTATGCAGTATTGCTAAGAAAGCAAACCCACGAGATTTACTTTATCCAAGACATTGTTTATCTTGTAGATGAAATATTCTTGTTAGTCTTCCTTCCTTCTACAAACTCCAAACTCATCTCCCATAGATAATTTCATGGCTTCTTATTTTCTTAAGAAACCCATACACCAATGACTAGCATCAAGTACTTACAATTTGGATATTCCACCAAACCACGAGCTGCAGATGCCAAGTTCATCTACCAGCGACCCACTGGTGTGCAACATTAGTTTCTCTACTAGGAAATATAAGAAATATAAGCATCATTCTATGAAGTTAGTGGGAAACGAGATATGAACTCCCAAATTAAAATTGGAAATGGGGATTACATATATCCTGGAAGCTATACGATTTTGCAACTCGCTAGGAGGATGAAATGGGCGGGTCTCATTATCTAGATTTGAGGAATAAACATACCTGATATGAGCAGTGGCTAGAGAGAAACTGCTTACAAGTCATGGATATACTTGGTAAGTTGTTTGAGAGTTTTATAGACTATAGTGCTAGTAGCATAGGTTGGTTATAATTTTTAATACTTATTATCAATTAATGTTTTGGTTGGCATAAAATATTGAATATCAACTCAAAGGAGGACTTGATGTTTGGTTTATGTGTAAAACTAAACAAATTGATTATTTTATGTGTAAAACTAAACAATTTGATTATTGGTAAGTTTCTAAAGGATAATTTGTAAGAGCATACTATGTTACCAGAAACGTGACGGGTCTATGTGTTTCTCTACAAAAATGAAGTAGAAACGGAAACGAAACGAAAACCGCGGTTTCTTATGGCCGTTTCCGTTTTTAAAATGAAGAAACCGTTTCTTACGAAACGATCCATTCCGGACAATGGTTTTGGCAAAAACGTTTTGCAGTTTTTCTTAGAACGTGGTCTGTTGATGACCGTTTCTTCTGCAGATCATAATTTGTGTCAAGTTGACTTGCTGGGTGGTAAATCAGATGAAGTAAATGCTGAATTAAATGACGATGGAGTGTTCGGGAAGCTCTCTGCCGCCCACCGCCTGTCTGAAGTCTGCTCAACATTGAAGTTTGGGTATTTCCTTATTAGTTTTTTCCTTTCACAGGTCAGTTTCAGACTTTTAGTGGCTTAAATTGTTCATGGGCTCGATGTTATAGAGCGTCGGAGAGAAATCGCTGCTCTGAGAACAGTGAGGACGGGACCAGTGCCACTGATGAGGACGGGGCCAGTGGTAGGAGGAGAGGCTCCGCGATTGTTCTCCGTGTGCAGAGGAGTTGCTTGTTGTTGTAAAAAAAGAGCCGGCTGCAGCTCTGTGGAGATCGATGTGTAGAGGGAAGCCTGTGTGCAGTTTGATATGGCATGAACCAGGTAAAAAAAGGAGGAAAAGCTTCTCCACATCTGGACCCCTTTCTTCTTTTTCCAAATAAAATATTCGCAAATCCATTTTCGAAGCTTCAACCCAGCTTGTTTCTCTGTTTATTTTTTAAATTTTCAGTTACAGTGTAATTTGGCTTGATTTTACTCCACTCAACGATTCAACCGATTTGTTTTTTTGTGCTATATAAGGTTTGGTTATGTATATGTGCCTCAACATTCTTCTCCACCCTATATTGCAAGCTAGCCAAAGGAGAAGGAGAAGGTTATAGCAGGCGAACCAGGACCAGAGCTTCAACCTAAGGTTTGACTCATTGTCCTTTACCTTTTTTGGATTTCTTTTGGTCATGGGTGACTGCAATTTAGAGCTTCAACCTAAGGTTAGACTCACTCCTTTATCTAGCTGAGATTCATCTGCCTGCTACGATCTCTCTTTTTTGCACACGATTCAGCTCTTTATTTCAAATTCACTTCAACTAGACACATCCCGCAGCTATGTTTGTTCACTCTTTGTTGGTGCTCTGCGGGAAATGCTCATTCCGTTTAGAAACACCCACCACCAAAAAACCACCCCACCTTTCTATGCTCAACACTAACTCCTTTGGCTTATAGTTGTATAGATTCCTGTTATTGCCTGCTCTGCTCATTAAGTCTTGACACAGTCCTCGGTCTGCCGGCGTGTTCTGATCAGCTCTCTTCTTGAAATAATTTTGATTTTGAGCGCACACAGCAATTCCTCGTCAGAACATTCAAATGGATTTTCAATTTACTAAAGGAGGCCCTTTCAGAACGGTTCTATATAAGAATTCGTATGCCCTTTAGCCATAAAACGTATTTTGCGCTAGGTCAAATGTTGAAGTGGGCCCCGTTTCTTATTTTGCGGATGTATGAAACGATAGCGCCTCAAACCTGCCTCCTTTTTTGGATTATATGCCAAGAGTACTCTGGGAGGTCAGTCAGATAGTGCCATTCAGGGAGGAAATGGACCCTCTGTCATTCCGGAGAGTTTCCAACCTTCGCTTCTGGTGCTTACCTGAAATCGGGGACCTGAGATTCGACAGAATCGACTAGACCAATGCAATATGCGCTTAACACAAGCGTTTGTGAAGTGCCTCTCACGCGTGACTCTCACCCGTGATGTGCCTCACTGCACTTGCTGTTACGCTTGCTGACCTGGTCCGGTCCCCTAAAACTCGTTGTCCTTTTCCTTTTTTGGATTTCTTTTGGTTATGGGTTACTGCAATTTAACATACTCTCCTTCTAGACTGACTCTGGAGGGCTTTAATGATACAGACCTTATATTTCATTGCCGACATTTGGTTATGCTAAGATTAATGTCACTAGCAGCATGGTGAAATTTTATGTTAATATAACTATGAAAAATGCATCCTAGTCTTAACCTGCCACTTGATTATTGTGCCTTCGAATATGAAGAAGATTGAAGACTTGAAGTCCCTTATCAGTTGAGGTCGCCAATGATCTGCTGTTGAGGACGTCCAACTACTGTTTTCTCTCTAACAACTTTCCTCCTTGCTTGAGTGATTACCAACAGGTAGCCTTCTAGAATCGATACTTCATGAATTTGAGAGCAATGATGAATTCCAAGCCCATATTTAACGCATACCTCTCAACCTGGTAATTAGTTTCCTGTCCCGTTCCCCTTTCATAGGTGATCACTGTATTTCCATCGGGATCCAGAAAAATCCCCCTACATGTGCCACCCCTATGTCCCATATCAACTATCGAAATTTAAAACAGATTGAGTACATGCACTTAAATCAAATATTCTGCATACAAATATGAAACCCAGTAATTGTATTCTAAATGCAAACTGTGACCTAAAAATATGTGATTTTTGGCTTGCATGAATTACTTCAGAAACAGATATTGTGACAGAGTATGTTGTTACTTGCTGGTTTTGTGCACCAGAACTAATATTGATTTATTCAGAGTATAAATCAACCGTTGATATCTGGTCTGTGATTAGCTTTTTTATATATTCAGAGTATAAATCAACCGTTGATATCTGGTCTGTGGATAGCTTTTTTTTATAGAAATACTAAAGTGGGAGCTCTTGTTTTATGGTAATGATTATGCTTAGAAATTAAGGTTAATCACTGCAGTAAATGCTTGTTCATTCTCTCTCGACTTTAAGATCATGGGCAAGTCTACGCTTGAAACATTATTATTTGATGGTCATTGATAAACAGTCAAGACACATATTGGAAGAGGTTGCTCTGTCTATTTTGAGTCGTGACATGCTGTTTTTTTTGTGTTCACTTCCTTAACAGTTCATCACCATTTGACTGTGATTTTGGCTCTTCACAAAGTGACAATACTAGAGGATACATCTGTCACAGTTTCTATAACATGTTGAAAACTATATGTCCAACATGAAAGATTTTTCTTAAATAGATAATTAATATAAATAAAAAAGAACAAAGATAATAAAAAATAAACTTTAATATTGTTCTTTTGTTGCATAATTGTATATAGATTTATAAAAGAATGAGCCACTTAAAGATTGTCATAGTTTTGAGTGATATCATAACACAATAAATAACAACATAGTGAGAATCACAATAGCTGAACATGTCGATTTATAGTGGGAAACCCAAGTAGTGAGAAGAGAAACCCACTTTGAAATTATTCCCTTGATTTTTTCTTGATATGTTCTTGGCTACTTAGAAACTATGCTAAGGCATCTAGGACCCACTTTACACCTCAAGTTGTCTCTTGGGCCAGAGGGGGTAACCTTCCATGATTCTCAGAGAGTTGGCTACTCACTGTCAATACAGAAGCAACTCAAATCACAACATTTATTGGAAAGAATGTCAGATTTAGATAAATAAAAACAGAAATAAAGGTTGAAGGTAAGGCATAGCTGACTGGAATAAAACTGCAGTAAAACCTTCATACTAAAAGCCTTTCCATTGGGCACTAGAGTCTTAGTGTGTATAGCACAATAATTAAAAATGGTAGGTGCAAAAGAAGTTAAGAAGAGCATATAAATCTTTGTAGTGGTAATGAGTAAGGAAATTATTGTTGCCTAAGATGATGAAGCATTAGGGGCACCCTATAAGTTTGTGAAAGTCTTGAATCATTCTTGACATGTAAATGAATTACTAGGCATTAAAATAATGAATCCAACAATATGACACCTAATTAAAGTAATCAAAGCAACAAATTTAATCTCATATATTAAAGGTACATAAAAGAGTCAATTTTGGAAATTCTTACACAATACCTTGTATTTGCATAAATACTTTACACAAAGACAGAAATGACAAAAGAAAATTGTTACATGATCTGGCCTTTGTCAATATTTGTATAGAAGGCTCTGTCTTGCAAATTACAATAATGTATACAATGAACATATATAGAAATAATGAGAAACTCAAAGCAATAAATTGTCAATATTTAAATATAGAAGGCTCCATCCTGCAAATTACATTAATGTATAAAGAACGCTTTTATAACGTATATGGAAATAATGAAAAGTTCAAAGCAATAAATAGAGAGGAACATGGCTGTCCAAACCTACCGTGAATCCCTTAAATGTTTTCTTGAATCTGAGAATTGAAATTCACAATGGCCCAAATCAGGTAAGGTAAACAAATGAGCCATAATAATAATAAGTAAATTTATGATTTCTTCCTAGTTTGTTTTTCCGCTTTAAACCTGCAGTGAATTGGTTTCCATTCTTCAATTTGGGGTTGGACGAACCTGGAGTTTGTTAGTCTCTGAAGCTAAAATTAACTGGGTGAAGCTGGTTGGAGCTTGGAGTTTGAAATGCCGAACTAAGTCCAGTTAGTATTAAAATCTGTAAATTGTTACAATATTTAATTTATATATTTTAATTAATTCAATTTTTGTTTTTCTCTCTCCTCGTTTCTTATACTTGCAAAACCTGGAAACTTCGTTTCTTGTACCGTTCTCGTTTCTCGTTTCGTTTCCCGTTTCTCGTTTCTGGTAACATAGAGAGCGTATAGGCTTTAAAGATAATAGTTGTGCAATATGCTAAAATGTAGAAACAGTCAAGCATCAAGCAATATTACCTGTTGCATCTAGTAGTACTTCAACATATGAGCGCCTTTGATTTTCCAAACGATGGTTGACTTGAGATGATAGAAACTTGGCAACCACAATGAACACCCACTCGAATGCTTGTTTGAAGTCAAATAAACAATTACACTTGAATTCTTGTTTGAAATCAGGGAAGCAATTACAGAAAAGAAGAAAGCAATTACATAGAATGGGAAGAAATGTTGAGTGCATCTCCCTCCGATTGCTAGGCCCTGCTAATTTTTCCTTCTTCTTAACTAGGAAGATGTAATGTCGATGACTATGAAGAGGTTGTGAGAGTGATAGAGGCAGTGGCCATCCTGACAAAGGAAGAAGCTTCCCTGCTGCCAGTGCAGCTCATCAAAATCAATGAGCAATTCTTGATGAGCATTGAATGCGCATTGAAGATTGGCACTAGAACAGGCCATTCCCCGTTGGCTCGGCAATAACACTCTCAGCTTTAGAAACTTAAAATAGTGGCATAGACATTAAATGCAATTAGTAACGCCTCCCTATAGACAAGCTGACAATTTAGAAACTTAGGATTGTGGCACTAGAATTAAATGCATTTAGTAAGGCTTTTCTATAGACTACACAAAAATATTAGGAAAACTTGATGATGATAGATGGAGTATTGGAAAAATTGATAGTGACAGATGCAGTATTGGAAGAGATGGGCGATGGCATTTAAATGTATTTAGTAAATGCTGCCGCCTCCTTATAGACTACATATAGACTACACATAAAGATTAGGAAAACTCATAAAAACTTAGTGAACACTTCCGTGTAAAACTCAATGACCAAGAAATAACACTTCAAGTTGAAAACCAATAAAATAGTGCCGAAAATAAATTTAAAAAAAAATAAAAAATAAAATAATCAGCAACAATATCAAACTATGGATAAAAGTTAAAAATTTATAGTCAAAATAGAAATTAATATATAGTCAACATATATGGATTACAATTGTACAATGCCTTACACAATTTATAGTCAATATATCAAGGATAGGTTTTTTCCTTTCTGAAAAAATAGTCAAAATATAAAGTAATATATAGTAAACATATATCAATTGCAATTGGACAATGCCTTTCAACATGTGGAGAAATACATGGAAAAAGGGATAATAGATTTTCTTTTGTTGTTACAGCGTTATTAGTTTTTGCATCACATTAAATAGCCTCTTTGTCTATTTGCATCATGCATGAATCAAAGTGGATGGATTTTTTTGTGTAGGGCAAACCATCCATCCATAAAGAAAGGAGCGGCTCTAAAGAGTCTTGCCCAATTGGATCGTTTAGGATAACAGGATTCGGAATTCTTCGATACAGCGAGGACATGTTTAAATGGATTACCAAGGAAAGAATATGGACCGGAGGACATTTATAGATATAATTGTTGACTATATGAATAAATAGAATTTGGTTAAATAACACAATCTAGTGTTCTCACCACGACAGGGGGGGATTTTTTTTAGTGAAAACGATGCCAACAAATTGAAAGTATTCAATGCATATTGTCGGTTTTCTATCCACTGCCCATTTGGAGAAATGCGGCACCATCTTTGGTGGACAGAAAATGAGCTCTCCAAGACTTTAGGTGAAATACCTCACAGTTCGCCATCCATTAACCTACACGTTGTAAGTACGTTGGAGCTACAGTTCTAGAGTTACTATAATAAAATTCAAGATTATATTAGTTTAAATCTTGTACAGTGAATAATTTATAGCTTCTAAATGCCTAGGGGATACCCAGTGAAAAAGAAAAAGGTTAGGGAAGCTATGTGTCTAAGTAAGGCCTGCCCGATTAGTAAGGCCATGCAAGAAACATCCCACTCCTATTTTACATCACATTCACATGTTCAAACTCTTTCTAGTGGTTTTCCCATAGATCTTTTTCATTAACACAACTTTAATTCTGCTCATTCATTGTTGTATTTGGCACCTCTAAGAAATATGATTATCCGCCCCCAAGTCTTTCTTGTTCACAATTATTTAATATAAAGGGAGTAATGTTGAGAGAGGATAAAAAGTGAATCCGTTGATAGCAGCCGCCGACTCTATATTTAGTTGATTCCTCGGGGATTCGAATCGAGAGAATGCTACTTAATGTCCATATTCTTCTGGGTTGGAGAAGTGGATAAAAGGTTGCCCCTTCTTATTATTATTTTCAGGAAGAAGCTAGTGATATAACCATTGTTAATAAATGAATTACAAAGCACGGTGCAACAGAGCCTGGTCCTTGTGAAAGGGAGGAAATTCTGAAGCCTTAACGAAGGAGTAAAATACCAAACCCAGGAGCAAATCCGGGTGTAACAAAGCTAGAGGAAATAATTGAAATACCATTTAAGGGTACGGTGAGGCCTAATGCGGCGCAGTAAACCTAGGTGCAGGTGGATAAAAGGTTGTCTCTCCTAGATGAAACATCTAGCTAGCATGTAAGTTAACCTATTCTTATTGTTCTTTTCAATCTATTTGTTCCGTGTTTCATTTCATTCCTGCGATACCAGCCTTTTGTTTCATGTTCTTGTAGGCAGCGCACAATAGAAGGAGAGGCCTATCATCCCACCAGTCAATTGCTTGGTGACTAGGGAATTGAAGAGGATAGATGATAGGATTACAAATGGCCTTGAACCAGCCCCACATGGTATGGCACACAACACACGGATGACACTATAATCGACAGGGCTTTGAATCATTTGTGGTCGAAGGTGGGTTTTTTTTGCCTTCTAATTAATTGTTGGAAATACTAGCAACAACTATATTGCTAAGATTAATATGTTTGAAATATGTGTATATATTTAAAATATTGATAATGTTCTTTTTACTAAAGAATGTGTCAATTACTTGTACGTAATAGTTAAGCTAATATAACAACCACTTAATTTATGGTTGTTAAGCTCCTAGTTGAAGTTAGGCTAATATAACAACCACTTAATCTATGGTTGTTAAACTCATAGTTGAAATTAGGCTCATAGTTGTATCATCATTGGAGTTAAACTAATAGTTGTATGTAATAGTTAATTTCAAAGTTAATATAAAGGTTAGACAAAGCCTTATCCACATTAACTCGACTCCCAACTTCTAGATGCAAATCAATAGTCACAAATTCTATTTGATTGTCACATAAGCTACACATTACCGAAGTGATTATTCTTGGTGCATGGTTTCACTGCAATCAAGGTCAACTTCTCATGCAGAGATGGAGTTTATCTAAATTAAATTTAATCGTTGTATCATTATTGGAATAATCTAATAGTTATCCAATATAACTACAATTAGAGTTGAAATCAAACTAATAGTTGTAGAACCATTGGAGTTAAGCTAATAGTTGTATCTTATAATTAATTTAAAAGTTAATATATTAGCAATTGCAATTCAAGTAAAAGTCACGATTGAAGTTGAAGTTAAGCTAATAGTTGTATCATCAGTGTATTTAAGCTAATAATTGAATAGTTGTATCTAATAATCGAATAGTTGAAACTGAAGTTTGCTTTTTTCAACTATCACGAATTGTACTTATCAGATGTTAACTAAGCTATTTTTTATTTTTTTGAAATTGTTAATTATGACTTAGACTAATCTCCTTTAAAAAGAATGAAAAACCTAATTATATCTATATGGAAAACCTAAACATGCAATAAGAAGTGTATATTAGTTTAGATAGATGCCCAACTACTAGATGCATGAGTTTATCAAGAGTTTGGAGGATTTTATTAGGAGTTCGAACTATTTTATTAAGAGTTCAACTCATACATCAATGCACATTAGCTAGACTCCTAGATGCCAAATCCACTTGGACTAAGCCTTATGTGATTAGAGTTGAAGTTAAGCTAATAGTTGTAGAATCATCTGAGTTAAGCTAATAATTATCCAAGATAACTGTGATTAGACTTGAAGTTAAGCTAATAGTTCTAGAATCATTAGAGTTAAGCTAATCGTTGTATCTAATAATCACTGAAGTTAAGCTCGTAGTTGTATTTAATAATTGAATACTTTAAGATTAATTTTAATTTTTACAACTATCACTAAGTGTACTTATCACATGTTAATTAAGCTATTTTTTATTATTAATTATTAATTTTGGACAACTCCCATAGAATCAATCTAAACAGTACACTTGTCTCATTCTCACTTGTCTCATTCTAGTTTAATCTTGGACGACACCCATATAATCAATATGGACAATACACTTGTGTCATTCTCATCGGTAGATTTTAAAAAACATAGATGGTAGTCCACCCTAAAATTCTAATATATATATTCCTATCGACATAACTAAGATTAATATGTTTGAAATACGTCGAGAGGTATATATTTGACATATCGATAATGTTATTTTTACTAAAGAATGTGTCAATTACTTGTATCTAATAGTTAAGCTAATATAACAACCACTTAATTTATGGCTGTTAAGCTCATAGTTGTATCATCATTGGAGTTAAGCTAATAGTTGTATCAAATAATTAATTTAAAAGTTAATATAAATATTAGACTAAGCCTTATCCACATTAACTCGACTCCCAACTTCTAGATGGAGTTCAACTATCACATAAGTTGCGCATTACCTAAGTGATTGTTCTTGGTGCATGGTTTCATTGCAATCAAGGTCAACTTCTCATGCTAAGAGATGGAGTTCATCTAAATTTAATTTAATAGTTGTATCACTATTGGAATAATCTAATAGTTATTTGATATAACCGTGATTATAGTTGAAGTCAAGCTAATAGTTCTACAATCGTTGGAGTTAATCTAATATTTATCCAATATAACAACGATTAGAGTTGAAATTAAACTAATAATTGCAGAATCATTGGACTTAAGTTAATAGTTGTATCTAATAGTTAATTTAAAAGCTAATATATTTGCAATTGCAATTCAAGTGAAAGTCATGATTAGAGTTGAAGTTAAACTAATAGTTGTATCATGAGTGTATAGTTGCATCTAATAATTGAATACATCAAGCTGAAGTTTGTTTTTCCAACTATCATGAATTGTACTTATTAGATGTTAACTAAGCTATTTTTTATTTTTTTGAAATTGTTAATTATGAGTAAGACTAACCTACTTTAAAAGGAATCGAAAACTTAATTATATCTATATGAAAAACCTAAACATCTAATTTGAACTGTATTTTAGCTTAGCTAGATGCCCAACTACTAGATGCAGGAGTTTATTAGGAAATTCGAGGAGTTTATTAGGAGTTCGACTCTTACATCATTGCACATTAGCTAGTCTCATAGATGCAAAATGCAGTTGGACGAAGCCTTAAGTAATTAGAGTTGAAGTTAAGCTAATAGTTGTAGAATCATTTGAGTTAAGCTAATAGTTGTATCTAATAGTTAAGCTAATAGTTATCCAATATAACTGTGATTAGAGTTGAAGTTAAAGATAATAGTTCTAAAATCATTGGAGTTAAGCTAATAGTTGTATCTAATAATCGGAGGAGTTAAGCTCGTAGTTGTGTTTAATAATAGATTAGTTGAAGATTAATTTTAATTTTTACAACTATCACTAACTGTATTTATCACATGTTAATTAAACTATTTTTATTTTTTTGAAATTATTAATTATTAATATTGGACGACACCCATAGAATAAATCTAAATAGTACACTTGTCTCATTCTAGTTTAATCTTGGACGATTCCCATAGAATCAATCTCGACAGTGCACTTGTCTCATTCTCATCGGTATATGAAAAAGCATAGATGGTAGTCCGCCCCAAAATTCTAAGATATATACGCCTATTGACGTAATTAATTACTCATTGATCCACATAGAAAATAAGTAGACTTTGTTAGAGTCTATAGCAGGTTAGTTTCTGTTAGACACTTTGACAGGATGAAGAGTTCACTTCTCTTGTATATAAGCCAGTTAATTTAAATTGTTGAAGCTCAGTTTCTAAGTAGATAGTTATTACAATATTTAATGTAAGTCGGTAGAAGATTTTTATAAGAAGAAGGAGATTGTAAATCTGTAGATAGACATAGAACATAATAGAATAGACACATAGACAGAGAGATACAGAGAATAGAAGTGTGGAGAAGAAGAAGAAAAACTATGTGAAGAGTTTGAAGCTCAAGCTTTTGTGTTTTGTGAAAGTGTTGAAGAGCCGAAGCTCTGTAAAAGGTCACAACATCCTTGTAAATTTCTAAGTTTGTATTTACGTCTATAGTTCTTTGTTATGCCACAACAAGATATATAAATCCATAGTTTATGGTTTAATGCAAGTTGCACATCTTCTCCATATTTAACTGAGCACTTGAATATTGTTTACATTTACCCTCTCATGAAAGAAAGAAAGAATCCATATTTATTTCACTTCGTAAAAGTTCTAGTTTCTATCTGCATAAGTGTTCACTTATGACAGCTAATGTTGGTCACTTATGACACCCTCGTTGCAATGGAATTATGGAAAAAAATCAATCTAAACGTAAAAAAGCAATATTGGAGGTACCTACACAACTTTTTGGAATATGGTGTAAGAATATGAAACGTATACAATCGGATTACCTTTCGAAATACATAACTTTATTTATGGAAACTAACTATAAATCCTGAAAAATGAGGTTCTTTTAAGGTTGGTATGTTATTTTTTTCCCAAAAAATAATGAATATGTTTGTGTTGGTCCATGCGTTTGGTATGCAAATGTTGGAATTTTGTGAAAAACATTATATAGAGTTGTAGATAACAGGTGTGTTTAGTGTAGCATTATTTTTCCATATTTTTTAATGTTATATATATATTTTAAATTAAGGAGGTAAGTGATGCCCTAAAATGACAAGGTTGAGCGTTTGTCCACAACATATTGATCTTAACATAGTCAATGAATGGCATTTGTTTGTGATATAGGTCTTTGTGTCTTCTTGTGTGGGTTCTTTTCCATTTTCTAAATAGGTGCACTAGTAAAAAATTATAGCCAAAGCAAATAGCCTACCTTTTGTGTTAGATTGATGTTAGTCCATTTAAAATTAAATAAAAAATAGAAAAGGATAATAGATTTAAATAAAAATTACATATTCAGAATCTACAGATAGAGTTACACAAGTGTGTGAATTTTTATTAGCAGTGGACAAGTGTGGCATATGCAAAATCATGCACGAAATAGGAGAAGTGGTACAAAACATGTTTTCTGTCATAAGATAGTCCAAACCACCTGGTTTGGAAACCCAAACCTAAAACCAAAGAAACCACTGTCATCGACAACATAGGTTGGAAAAAAGGTTCCCTCCAAAAATCAAAATTTAAAACAACGTGTACGCGTGACAAATAAGAGTGCACGTAGTTTAAAAATCAATGCATACACACTAAAAGCGTTATTGGGTTAAACATGTGTGCATGCATCTGTTTAGTATTTGAAATTTTTCTTTGATTTCATTTTCAAGCATCTCAACCCCCCCTCTCCCTAATTGTAATCCTCCTCCTCTTCCATTTTCCTAACCTTGTTCCCCTTTCTCCATGTTTCTCCCTAACCCTACATCCGTATCTCTCGCTCTCTCTCTCTCTCTCTCACACACACACATATACACACACATAGACATACAAATACCACGTCACCCTACCTATCTCTCTCTCTCTCTCTCACTCACACACACACAGAACACATCACCCTACCTAAAACTAAGACAATGATGATGATGATGATGATGATGATGATGAACAATGATGATGATGATGATGATGATGACGATGATGATGAAAAATGATGTTGACGATGATAATGACAATGGTGATGATGCTGATGAGGATGAGGATGATGATGATGACCATGATGATGATGATGATGATGATGATGATGATGATGATGACCATGATGATGATGATGATAATGATGACGGTGATGATGATGATGGTGACGATGACGGTGATGATGACGATGATAGTGATGATGATGATGACAATAATGATGATGACGATGATGACGATGATGGTGATGATGATGATGACAATAATGATGATGACGACGATGATGATGATGAACAATGATGATGATGATGACGATGATGATGATGATGACGATGGTGATGATGATGTTGTTGTTGATGATGATGATAATGATGGCATTTGATTATCTGAGCATAGGTTGATTAAATCATACCCAACCTAAAATTAAGACAATGATGATGATGATGATGAGGACGATGATGATGAACAATGATGATGAAGATGATGATGATGAAAAATGATGTTGACAACAATGATGACGATGGTGATGATGATGATGATGAGGAGGATGATGATGATGACCATGATGATGATGATGATGATGACCATGATGATGATGATGATGATGACGATGATGTTGATGATGATTATGGTGATAGTGATGATGATGATGTTGATGATGATTATGGTGATAATGATGATGATAATCATGAGGATGATGATGATGAATATGTGGATGATGGTCATAATGATGACGATGATGATGATGATGATGACGACGACGATGATGATGATGATGATGATGATGATGAAAAAATATGATGAACAATGATGATGTTGATGACGATGACAACAATGATGATGATGTTGATGTTGATGCTGATGTTGATGATGACGATGACGATGATGACGATGAAGATGACGACGACGACGACGATGACGACGATGATGATGATGACAATGATGATGATGCTGATGACGATGACGATGATGATGATGATGAGAAGGAGGAGGAGGATGACGACGATGATGATGATGATGATGATCACAATGATTATGACTATGATGACGATGATTACGATGGTGAGGATGATGATGACTATGATGATGATGATGATGATGATGATGACAATGACTATGACTATGATGACAATGATGATGCCATATGTGAGGATGATGATGATGATGACAACGACGATGACGATGACAACGACGACGACGACGATGATGTGATGATGATGACGATGATGATGTACATGATGATGATGATGAATGATGATGATGATGATAAGAATGATGATAATGAATATGATGATGATGACCATCCTCTTCCATTTCACTCTATAATTTTTGGTAAACCTTCTATGGAGCTGTAGTTCATAAAAACCTACTCATGACACCCATATCCCATTTAAAGACCTACAAATTACTTGTATAAGGGGCACATATGTTGGTTCAAGGAATTGTTGAAGGCTCATACACATTAGAACATTCAATAATATCATGATGTCTTACAAATTAGAGCAGTTTCTAATGGTGATTTAGCCCTAGAAGTGGTGGTTGTTGTCTAAGGCCCTAATGATCTTGCTCTACCCCCTACCACTCTCCATTTCTCTACTCTCTCTCTCTCACACACACACACACATAGAACATTTCATGCTACCTCTTTTACAGCCTAAGGCCCAATTTATATTGCTCTAACCCCCCTCCCAATCTGTCTATATCTCATTAACCCTCCTCGTCTCACTCTCTCTCTCTCTCTCTCTCTCATGCACACACACATAGAACAAATCACCCAACCTTTCACATAATGATCGAATATATTGTACCTCAAATGACCATGTATAGGGTGAGCGAATCCATTGTATGCTTTTTAGTAATGATATAAATTTTAGAGGGCTACTGGTGCGCCATCTATCTATTATTGACCAATGGATTGAGGTCATTTTTTATTAACAATGGTGTTATTTACCATGTGTTATTAACCATGGTCACCACTATTGCTATTGTCATGACCATGGTCACCAATGTCGCTACTGTTGCATTAGGACTTTAGGCCATGTGTTATTGACCATGGTCACCAATAAACCTTTGTTAAACCTTGAAACCCATCCTTGGTTAGTTTTGGAGGCCTCCCTTACCCTCCTCTATCCATACACAAGGAGCCTAAGACCTCATAATGGCACTCATGGGCCTAAGAAGAAAGTAGTGGTGAAGACTATATTGTAAAAATACTCGTACATGTGTGAATGCGAAGACATTATTGAAGAAGGCTAGTCATTAAATGGTATAAATGTTAGTGAGTTAATGATGTAAATGTTAGGCAGCAACACACACACACGTGTTTCTATGCGTACGCATGAATAGGAATGCGTGCTCTATATATGTGTGGATGCACTTGTTTCTAGTTAAAAATAATAGAGATATTCTTTCCCATGTTTGCTACCAATTTTCATGGGTTTCTACCGCTGTTCATGCATTCTGTGCTCTTGAACTTTGCAATTTGTCTCACACTCAATCATCAATTGGACACTATTTGATCTATAGGATAGAGGATCACTCTTGGAATCTAAAAAACTTCTTCAGTGGTCTTGGAAGTTAGTGGATACATTCAAACTACAAGTTTTCATTGCAAGAAGAGATCATTTTGAATAGGTATGGTGAATTGTAGACATATTTCCTAGACAAGAAAAAATCCCTGTCCTGATCTTTCGAATCCATGTCAACATGTTTGTTGATGTGAATTTTGCACAGTGAATCAATTGGCACATCAAAATAGAAACAAATTTCCACAAAAGAAATGATGTCTCTTGAAATCCTTAGCTTATGCATTGATCTAGGGTCACCTGAAATGTCATGTATTCCATGATAGGGTCCTCTCTTCGTGGCGTTATGCTCATAGTTGTGTTATATTTTTATCATTCAAGCTAGCATTATGATCTTAGGATCTTTAATTGATAGAATAACATGAAAAGTAATAAAACACAAGAGACAAGAGACACAAAGAATTTTCCTCGGGGAAAGCATAAAGGAGAAAACTTCGCAACTTCCTCAGAGATAGAATGAGCACCAATGACAGCAGTAAAACCTGAAAACAAAAAAGATGATCTCCACAACTTGTTCTCTCTCTCACAACGAGAGAGCTTCTCCTCTCTCTCTCATGCACCCCAATGAGTGAGTGTGTGTGTTGTAAACATAGAGGCTCACTCTCTATTTATATTCTTTTGTTCACTTGAAACCCACTCCAACATGTCATCCTCACTTAACAATCACTTACAAGAACCGACATCTATAGGAGTGTCTAATAACCCTAGTGCCCCACAACTTATGGGGACTTT
Organism: Pseudotsuga menziesii; assembly: GCA_001517045.1. Lineage (NCBI taxonomy): Eukaryota > Viridiplantae > Streptophyta > Pinopsida > Pinales > Pinaceae > Pseudotsuga > Pseudotsuga menziesii. The sequence goes on along the minus strand of LPNX010950372.1, from coordinate 24,714 downwards.
GCCTCCTCCAACCAACAAGGAGGGTTATCCTTAACACAACAGTGGGGACTATTGCCTCGACTTACAATGACTCACCTAGGGTCAACCTCTCTAGGATAGTCTAATAACCCTAGGGCCCCACAACTGCGGGGACGTTAACCCTTGAAAAATAGGAGGGTTACCCACAATGACTTGACATGACTTGTTCACATTATAGAAACTCCCAATCGGAACATCGGGGCATGACATGACTCAATTACATTACAAACACATCCTGGAATAAACATTGGGGTATAATACATAAGATATACAAGTGAATACATTTCAAAGTTACAATTACATCAACACTCCCTCTTAACTAGGAAGGTATTCTCTTGACACAATTTATCAGCACAAGTCTTCTTCTCTGTATCATCTGAATCATCATCGAGTTCTCATAATATTCAAGTCATCTTCATCTTTAGGTCATCTTCATCTTGATCTGGATCATCACTTGATCTGGATCATCATCACTGGATCTAGATCATTACTTGACTTGGATCATCATCAAGTTTGGATCATCACTTGATCTAGATTGTCACTGCTGGATCATCATCAAGTCTGTATCATCACTTGATCTAGATCATCACTACTAGATCATCATCAAGTCTAGATCATCACTTGATCTGGATCATCATCACTGGATCTAGATCATCACTCGATCTGGATCATCACTGCTAGATCATCATCAAGTCTGGATCATCACTTGATCGAGATCATCATCAAAGCTATATCATCACTGATTCATCATCATCATTACTGCTTCTGCTATCTCAATCAAATGGTGTTGTCTCTTCATTCTTCTCATCACAGGAAGTTCTACAGAGCCATCCCTTTTTCATGCTGGTTGTAGGCCTACCCTTCATGTAGGTCTTCAGCACTTATTTCTGACCCTAAGTTAGAATGGCCCACCTAGCTCTTACATATGACCTCATCTTGTCAGAAAGGAACACCTAGCACTCACATCTAACCTCATCTTGTCAGAAAGGCCTAGCACTCACATCTGACCATGTGTAAACACATCTCTCCAGAATGGCGTAGCAATTATATCTGACCTCATCTTGTCAGAAAGGATCTACACTTACATTCAAACATGTGTAAACACATTTCATCGAAAGGGCTCTCAGTCCTAGACTGAGTATTCTTGGCAACTGACCAGGTGCCTCCATTCTCCCAGAGAATGGCGTCAACCCTTATATATGATCAAGTGGTAACACTTCCCTCAATCACATCAGAATGACCATGCACTCACATATGATCATGTAAGACTACATCCTACAGTCATATTAGAATGGCCCTCAGTCCCATATTGAGTGTTCCTGGTAACTGACCAGGTGCCTCCATTCCAAGAATGGCATTCAACACTTATATCTAATCATGTAGGAACCAATCCTACAGTCACATCAGAATGGCTCAGCACTCACATCTAACATGGAAGGAACCAAATCCTCTCACCATGACAGAATGGCTCAGCCCTTACATCTAACCATGGAAGGAACCTAATCCTCTCACCATGTCAGAATGGCTCTAGGTCTCATCATTTCCCCTTGGAGGGAACATCGATCTGGAGAACACCAAGCTTCTCCCTGAAGTATTCAAACTTCACTTTGGCCATTTCTAGCATAGAATCACATTAGGGATGATTATGTCCAAGGATAACCTGCGAGCTTCGCTAGGACCGATTACATCTGAGGGAAACCTACAAGACCGTTTACATTTGAGCAACCTATGAGCTTCACCAGGATTTATGCTCAGACAACCTGTCTCATTAGCTATGCTAGAAATCCCTTTTTCGAGAGATCTCGATCTAGATCACTGCTCCTCTCTACATCATACAAAAATGCAAGTCAGATAAACCAAATCAAATAGTAGTTTTCAAAAGAAACATACTACCTCCCAAATAGCAAGTGGCAACATATTTTTTCCTTAGTTGTACTCAGTGCCATGTAGGAATCCATCCTGCTAAACCAAGAGATCACACTTGATCTCATACTCAACTATACCCTTCAGGTACCTCACTGCATGATTTGTAACCATTAGGTGAACATGTCTCAATGTGCTCACAACAAAGAAAATATCTAGTCTCGTATTTGTCAGGTAAATCATCTGACAATACATCATGGCATCAACCGAATCTGATGAAGAAACACTCAATAGCTTTAGGTTTGATGCCATAGTTGTGGTCATGTACTTGCAGCCCATCATCCTCAAACTCTTCAGGATCTCTATTGCACACTTCCCTTGTCCGAGGAAGATTCCATACATATTTTTCCACAACTCCATGCCTAGAAAATAGTGCATCGACACATAATAGGAGCATCACTAGTCTTCTACCTTCAACCTTGAAGAAAATGTTAGAATCTGCTTTACTCTCAGTAAAGCCTAGAGTCATCAGTAATCTATCCATCTGGTCATACCATGTTGAACCTCAGGATATTCTGTAGTCACTCCCTCTGAAGCAGAGCATCATTCTCCCTCTATCTTTCGTACTCTATGCACTAAAACATTATGTACCGGAGTGACAAGTAGCTTCCTCTGCTACTAATATTCTATGTATCCATCTAGGCTCATTGGATACCAAGATCCTCTATCTTGAAATTTTTCAAAAGTTCTTCTCACACCCATCTATGAGCTTTTCATCCTCTATATACTTTCATCTTCAACCTTGTAGCAAAGGTTAAGATCTTCATCAAGCTCCTCATGTATGAGTTATCCTATGGGTGTCTTCTGAGCTCATACAAGGCCTTCTTTCATTTTCACACATGATTCTACCTATCATTTGTCTCACCTCCCAGTGGCTGCAAATGTCTCTTCATAGTCTAAGCCTTCTTTTCGTGAGAATCCTTGTGCTACGAATGTTGCCTTGTATCCCACGATGTTTCCATCTACTGCATGATGGAACTATGAACTTCCCTTCATTTATCGATACTGCATCCTAGACATCATTCTTCTTGAACCTTTCTTCTTGGTTACTTCTTCATGGATGGAAGGTTCTGCATCAATGATGTTGCTGCATTCTTCATATTATTCTTCATCTTGAACTATCGTCAATTGTTCTTTGGAACAAGTCTCATCCTTCTTTGCTTGTAGGAATTTTATGTGATATTTCCTACAAGTCAAATGAATTAGTTGTATGGTTAGAAACATTTCATAAGGTATATTCATAATGAAAAATTATTATTCATAACTATATGATCATGCAACTACTTTAGCCAATACAACATCCATCCGTATCTCACAGAAACTTTCTAGATGCCTTCGATCTCTACCAGGACAACATTGAGATTGTGCACTAATCCAATATGTCAGCAAAGAGGTTTCATTCTGGATAAGTAGCAATGGAGAGTTGTATAGCACCATGAGATACTTACCTATTACATATTAGTAGTATACTATCATTAATGCAAACATTCTATCATACATAATACATCAACTGAATATAAACAAAGGCATAACAAAACAATATCATGAAATGACTATTGAATACTTATCTTTATTTGTTTAGTGGGTAGACTCCTTCTTGAGCCTTCAGCTTCATCATATTCTTCATTCATAATTGCATCATTTCTTATCCAAATGCTAAGATGGATAAGAGGTTCTTCAACATTTGAGATATTCATATTCCTCATTGCTTGATGGATCTTCTTTGGATGGTGAGAGCTTAATCTTTAGTTGCTCCCATCTTCTCTTCTCTTATTATGAGTCGAGCTTCTTCTTCTTCCCAAAGTCTGCTAAAAGTCATCACTTCCTTCTGGCACACATTCCTCGCATGAATGAATCCCATGATCCTGGGAGGCCATTCAAGGTGGCTATCACCACTTCTGCATTCTTCACTTCTTATTTTACTACTTCAATTTGCTCTTTGATTTGAGAGACTGTATGGTCTCTGCATTCTAGATCTTCACATTCTTTAATTGGTTTCTTAAGGTCATATTCTGATTTATGTTCTTCCATTCAAATAGCTTGGTCAAGGAATCAAACATATTTGGTATATTTAGGGAAGACACTTGTGGTACAAGTTTACCCATGATTGAATCAACAATGATCTTCTTGGCCTTGACCAAGTTCTTCTTGTGTAAGGCTTTGAGCCTCGTCTCCCTTTGGAACTGGAACCTCTCTTCTTATGTAGGTGTCCAATTCATTTTCTTCAGAGGGATCATATACTTCCATGCTTGGAAGTTGTCAACTTCATCAAGCTTATCATCAAGCTGATGTGATAGATCAATTTGAAATGATAACCTCAAATGAAAATAGCAAAATATTATATCTTACCGATTCGAGGTGTCCGTCTTGGTTCTGAAGCTGGCTAATATAGGGTTTGTCAGAGAAACCCTAATTTTCAAAATTCAGAATATTTTAGATATAATTGGATAGAAATATATATATCTTCAAATTGAGTTGTCCAATGTACTCCTTTTTTGAAAACAGTGGAGGGAAGCTCCCAGAACAGGAAGCCCTAGTTTTCCAATTTCTCCTGTAGAAATTCCTGATACTATCTCTGTAGTATATCTGAAATTAATACTTATATGTGTTTGAAACTTTTCAATAAGGTAGCCTCACATGTCCCTGTTCCAATACCATAGGTTCCATCAGAATTGGTTTCACCAATTGGGACTTATGATCATTTTCCCAAGGTGACCTATTACAAGACTGTTCAGAACAACGAAGTTGTATGGAATGCCATGTGTCACTGTTTCATCTTCTGGGTCTAAAAATTGGACCAAAGAAATTAAAGTCCGTGCAATTTATGTACTCGCTTCATAAATTTAATTTGGACCTTTGTATCCCAAGATATAGCAATTCTCCCCAGGTGTCCTGTTTATGGATGAATCCTGGAAGAGGATGGAACCCTAACTTGGAGGGATCATATCTCCCAGAATATAGTGAATCAGAGGATGAATTTTGGACACAGTGTACATTAGGCTTGTATATTAGAGATATGCAAGTTTAAGCACCTGATACCTCTCCAATATTGAGATGTAGTGAATTTACCAAAACTTACTAGTTTTAGTATTTAGGGTTTTTCCAGCTCGGAGTCAAACTAGGGTTTGACTTTCCTGGAGTTTAACCCAACCAAAAATATTGACCCAGGTCTCTAAACTTATATTTTGATGAGGAGAGAAATCCTATGCCCAGATCATTCAAAAATTCTTCTTTTGTAAGAAGCCCTAATTTCCTGCACTAAAAATTGAAAATGTCTGAAATCGAATTCTGCTTCGACAGAAAGGTGTGCCCTTCAATGGAGAGTTAGTGTAGCATACTTTTGTTGATGAATTGTGGAGAGAGACTCAAAAATTAATAATCCCTAGCTTCTGTAGCTGCACAATGTCTTCTTCTCAGGTTAGCTCTGATACCATGTCAGATGTTTATCATTCAAGCTAGCATTATGATCTTAGGATCTTTAACTTAGAGAATAACATGCACAGCAATAAAACACAAGAGGAAAGAGACACAAATAATTTTCCTTGGGGAAACCATAAAGGATAAAACCCCGCAACTTCCTCAGAGATAGAATGAGCACTAATGGCAGCAGTAAAAGAAGAAAACAAAAAATATGATCTCCACAGCTTGTTCTCTCTCTCACTCATGCGCCCCAATGAGTGAGTGTGTTTGTTGTAAATAGAGAGGCTCACTCTCTATTTATATTATTTTGTTCACTTGAAACCCACTCCAACATGTCAGCCTCACTTAACAATTACTTACTAGAGCTGACATCTCTAGGAGTGTCGAATAACCCTAGTGCCCCATAACTTGTGGGGACTTTGCCTCCTCTGACCAACAAAGAGGGTTATCCTTAACAAAAAAGTGGGGACTATTGCCCCGACTTACAATGACTCAACTAGGGTCGACCTCTCTAGGATAGTCTAATAACCCTAGGGATCCACAACTGCGGGGACTTTAACCCTTGACAAATAGGAGGGTTACCCAAAATGACTTGACATGACTTTTTCACATTATAGAAACTCCCGATCGGAACATCGGGGCATGCCATGACTCAATTACATTACAAACACATCCTGGAATAAACATCGGGGTATAATACATAAGATATACAAGTGAATACATTCCAAAGTTACAATTACATCAACAAATTGTTATAGGTCAATATTGCTATCTCGAGAGAATTAACCATAACCTTTACAATAAAATGGCACTAACAACACCTTTTTTTCACAAATGAATTGACCCTTCGTTTTTCTGGTTTTTGTCCCCTTTTATCATTCGGTACATATGAACAATTATATCTGCATAAAAAATTTGAAATATTAATAAACACGACAAGTGATAAATGTACTATGATTACATACTTCCAAACAATAAAATTTTGAAACACTTACACCTCATAATGAAAGGCTGTGCTATCCTTGTTTTTTGGAGATTTGCTTTGGCTACAATTGAAATCACAAGGAGCATCGAGATTCATTTCTTCCCCTTAATAAAATTTGGATCTCAATGTGATGGTATTTTGGAAACTCGGTCAATGGTTCCATTTCTTTAATGAATTTCAAACCACATTGGATATTTACCAGAAAAAATGGTCTTGTCATTGGGATCTTGCACCTCTAGGCCCATCATAGTCTCCCATATGTTCTTCCTGCCCATTTCCTATCAAAGTCTACAAAAAATGTGTACAGAAACTTTATATAAGAAGGAAAAAAGTAATTCTTATTGTCCCCTCACTAAAAAAAAAAGCACAAAGAACATGTTCCTATAATAGAGCACTGGTCTTTGAAATAAATTCCCATCCACCTCAAAATTAATTTCGTATGCAACTTCTAGTTTATCCATATTTTCCAAATTTTGGAGTACCTCTAACACTATAGGTGAGCCATGGTTAGGGGTAATCTGCAAGGTGGATTGGAAATCATATTATATACAAGTTTTCTGTAAGCACATGTATAACTCAAGCATTAGGATGGTCCTTTGAAATATGCATTAAATTTTACCACAACCACATGGATAACTTAATATTTTGGATGACCCACTAAATTATCTGTCTTATATCATGCATGCAATGAGACATGTTGAACTGAATAATTTAATCAGAAACCCATAGTGCGTAAGTATGTATGGTTACATATGAGTTATAAATATGAATATTTCAAATTTCGTTACTACTCAACATTGCAATCTGAGTGAAATAAAATAAAACAACGACATAATAAACTATTTAACTCCCTTTCTAATTAAAACAATAGAACTACAGGAAAGAGTCATTCTCAATGTACTTATGAGCTGACAAACACAATCAAAACAACATACATGACATGATATGCAAACATGTTATTGTAGAATACCTCCATCCATCTGTAATTACATGCAAGAAGCATGCATAAGCTTATTATTTCCTAGCACTAACAATAGAATGAATCAGTTTACATTTGGTCAATGGATTGTAAAAACTGAAAGCATGTTATGAGTTGTTCCAGTTTTATCTACTAGAGAAAACTCAGTTGGCATCAACAATTATGAGCTGGAACAAAAGCTCCAATGGAAAAGGACTATAAGGTATCCACAATAAAACTCTCAAATTGAATCTAAACATGCAACCATTCAAACCACCAATAAATCCTCTGTCAAATATCTACAAGATGATCTATTTTTTGTTTTGAGATCATCAAAGGGATTGTGTAAGTTAACGGACCTGAAATTAATGACTAAAATTAGAATTCCTAAAACCTATGTCATTAGATTAGATTTTTGGTATGATGCAACCTTCATGTGTAAGTAATTCTCGGCACATCATTTATCTCGATGGTTACTGTGAAAAACCAAAGATTGAGAGGAACATTGAACTTTAGACATTAAGCTAAACAATATATGGAAAACTCTTTTTCATAATTGTTTTATAATCCACAATTTTACCATTTTAATTGACAATGCAAGAGTTTGGGCTCCATTTCTATGTTTTTTAATAGACAATGCAAGAATTTGGGCTCCATTTATATGTTTTATGTTTTAGAGTAATTTTGTCTTCTAATATACATTTTTAATAGACAATGCAAGAATATGGGTTCCATATTCTAATACACAACTTTAATAGACAATGCAAAAATTTGGGTCCATCTTCTAATACACAACTTCAATAGACAATGTGAGAATATGGGCTCCATCACTATGTCAAATGCTTTAGAGTATGTCTCTTGGCGTGGGTCTAAATAAGGCTATCTTGTACCAAAATGGCATGTACCTTCATTAAAATGTCAACAATATGTAATATTTCCTTATTATGTAGAGTATACTTGTGTCCCTAAGAGTATCTAGCACTAAGATGGCATGTTCTTTCAATGAAATGTTAGCGATATGTAATCCTATTGAAAATCATTCTAGTATGAAGGATATGAATACAAGTCCTTGTAGTGCACCTTTCTAGCCTTCCAATGTTTCCTTGAATTTTGAAGATAATGCACTTGCACTTAGTATAGGGAATTTTGTAATTAATATTTACCAACCATTAACCAATAGAAATTTCACAATCATCCACAGGTATTGATCATCTAAATTCTTTTTTCCAACCAATTTTTTACATTTATGTAGTATTGAAAACATTATATTAGGGACTATACATCCATGCATTACCATTATATTAGGGACTACACATCCATGCATTGACATTATATTAGGGACTGCACATCCATGCATTGACATTATATTAGGGACTGTACGTCTATCTAATAACTCAGGATAAGCGTAGCCAAATTTCAAGCAACTCTTTAATGAGTTTCAGTGCATTTCTAATAGCATAGAACAACAAATACGAAATATAAGAGCAAAAAGCATCTGCATGGATATCTGAATAACCTACCACACCAATAGTAGGCATTGCTTTCAACTCCTCAAGAATTAGAGTTGCAGTTTCATGCATGTAGTGTTTAACTTTTCTCAGTGAAGCTGGAAAAAAACTTGGCTTTTCACTAGAGGAATAAGATACCAGCTATAAGCAGAGCACAATAAATCAGATACCACCTACAAGTAGAGCACAATAAATTTCAGTCAATCTAATACAAAACACATTAATGATTAATCATGTGCTTGAGAACATAATGTTGAAATTACATAGATGATTATCGTATCTTCCTATTGAATTGTGCTTTACCATAAACAAATAAATATGATTTACCAAAGTTAACGTCTTTTTTACCTCTTCAAAGGGAATTCAATGAAATTGAAAATGATGCATAAGAAGATCATCCTCTGTGAATACCATATTTACATTCTTATTGCAACAATTTTTTACATTAAAAAATTATGTGCTTGAGCAGAGCTTCCAAGGTTTATAATAGAACTGCTCCCACTTTTGAGGAAATTTTTTGTTGGAAATATTAATTACTCACTAATACATAATCAAATCAGATAAATCTGTCTGAGTCTATAGAAGGTGAGAAAGTATCAGAGAGTATGACAAGATAAAGAGTTCATATCTCTTGTATAAAAGATAGTAGAATTTAGTTTTTGAAGCTAAGTTTCTAGGTAGAGAGTAAGTACAGTGTTTTAATGTTAATTCGGTTAGTCGGAAGAAATTTTATATATGAAGAAGGAGATTGTAAAATATGAAATAAATATAATGGAAAAGAGGAATAGAATAGAGAAGAGAAGTGCAGAGAAGAAGAAGAAGAGAAACTCAGCGAAGAGTTTGAAGCTCAAGCTTCTATGTTTTTACAAAGTTTGTATTTACGGCTGTAAGTTTTGTTATGCCATCACAAGAAATATAAATCTTTAAGTTTATGGTTTAATGCAAGCTCTAGTTAGCCGCATATCTACTTCATATTTACCTGACTGAATGTTTTTTAAATTTATTGTGAGTGAAAGACACAAAGAATCCATAATTACGTCACTATGTAAAAGTTCCTAGTTTTACGCACAGAGGTTCGACACAAATCTTGTTTATTATTTTTCTTATATGATATGGTGAGTGAGTCGCAATATAGTTGTGTCACAGTTAATTCTAGGTTACTGTAGTGAAAAGTGTTTTTCATATTCCTAAGTCCTTAGACTAGGAAATATAAATTTGTGAAAACTTGGTCGCACATGAGTTGGTCGCAACCAAATTCATGTCGCAGTAAAATCCATTTGAAGCTAGAGTAAAAGTGTGTTGAGGTGAAAAGTACACGCACTTAATCCATCAAAGTAAATCTGTCACGACATAGTAACTTTGTGCTGTAATTCCATTGCACAGTAATTATGTCGCGCAGTAAATTCTGTTGCAAGTAAATTGAGTCGAAAGTTTTGGAAAAATAAAAAAAAGGGGAAAACAAAAGGTTGTGTTGCACGTAACTCAAGTTAATTGCCATGGCCTTTGTTTTTCCTGAGATATGGTATCAGAGCTAGTTTAGGAAAGAAATCTTGTCCTAAAAAAAAGTAATTGTCTAAGGAAAGTTTAAAAAATTAAAAATGGCTTCTACTTCTGGTTCAAATATGTTGAGTTTACAAACTCCGATTTTTACAGGAAAGAATTATGAATATTGGTCTCTAACAATGAAGGCTTTGTTTCGAGGTCAATATGTTTGGGATATTGTACATAATGGTTATGCAGAACTAGTAGATCAAGCGGCATATAATAATCTCTCACACACTGAGAAACATATCTTGAGGGAACAGAGGAAGAAAGATGGAAAAGATTTGTTCTACATACATCAAGCCATGCATGAAAGCATAATCCCAAGAGTAGCAACAACAATTACCACAAAGTAGGCATGGGACACATTAGGGACATTTTATCAAGGTTTAAACAAGGTAAAGACTTCAAAGCTGCAAATTCTGAGAAGAGATTTTGAGTCTCTGTCCATGAAATATGGAGAGTCAGTAGACTCATTTTATACCAGAGTTGTTGGTTTGATAAATCAACTGAAATATCATGGAGAAACCATAACAGACCAAAGGGTGGTTGAGAAATTTTTTAGAAGCATTCCCCCAAGATTTGAATCCTTGGTTGTAACCTTGGAAGAACACACAGACATGACAATGTTTACCATTAATGAATTGCAAGGTTCACTCATCAATCATGAACATAGGCTCAGCATAAAAAAAATATCATTGGAAGGTTCATTCACAGCATATTCATCTATAAGCCATGGAAGAGGTAGGGGGAGAAATAAATCTAGAGGTGGAGGAAGAAACTTTTCAAGAGGAGGATGCAACAGTAGTCCTACAAATGTTGGTGGTAGAGGACAGAATCAGAACCCAAGTCAGCCAATTGGTCACAGGTTTGATAAATCAAAGATTCAATGTCATTACTGTAAGAGATTTGGTCATTATGCATATAAATGTAGGAAGAATCAATATGAACAAGGAAAGCAAAGCCATAATATATCGGTGAACACCAGCATTTCGTCAAGCGCAATGTTGATGGCATGCACATCCCCAATTGAATGCAATCCCATCCAAGAAATTCCATGTGACATATGGTATTTAGATTCAAGATGCAACAATCATATGACTAGTAATTTAAATTTATTTTCTAGTCTAGATAATTATGATTCAAACTGATGTTACACATGGAAATAATGTCCAAGTCACTGTTTTGGGAAAAGGTATTGTTAGTATTTTAACCAAACAGGGGGAGAATAAGTATATGCTTGATGTTTACCATGTAGAAGGTATGAAACATAACTTGTTGAGTATTGGACAGCTGATACAAAAATCATACTGAGTTTATATGGAGGATAATCACTATGTGATTAAAGATATGCGTCCAAGCAACCAGCTGATCGCAAGAGTGCCAATGACAAGCAATCACTTGTTTCCATTGAGGATAGTTCTAGACAATACAAAAGCTGCATTCAGGAAAGAAATTAAAGAAGAAGCTGTTCACTGCAACAAGAAAGAAAATGACAGAGCTGATTTATAGGTTGCATTTCAAAAATAAGTTTAGGATGATTCCTGGCTATGGCATTTCAGATTTGGACATCTGAATTTTGGTGGGCTGAAGCTACTGCACACAAGTAAAATGGTAAAAGGATTGCCATTCATCGACAAACCAGATAGAGTTTGTGAAGCCTGCATCTTTTCCAAGCATCATAGAGATACTTTTACAGTTGGAAAGTCATATAGAGCATGCTCACCACTTGAGATTGTGCACTATGATATTTGTGGTCCAATGCAGAAAACGTCCATTGGTGGCTGCAAGTATTTTCTTACTTTTATTGATGACTACTCAAGAAAAACATGGGTATATTTTTTGAAACATAAATCTAATGCATTTAGTTGGTTCAGCAGTTCAAAGCACTCGTGGAGAACCAGAGTGGTCACCGCATCAAAATCCTAAGAATGGACAGAGGCGGTGAATATGTTTCAAATGAATTTCTATTTTTTTGAAAAACTCATGGCATACAGAAGCAATTCACTGTGTGGTATATATCTCAGTAGAATGGTGTCGCAAAAAAAAAGAATAGAACCATTATGGATATGGTGCGAAACATGATGGCAGCCAAGCATTTGCCAAATGAATATTGGGGTGAAGCAGTCGCAACTACTGGATACATTATGAATCGATGTCCAACAAAGAGCGTAAAGAACAAGGTTTCTCAAGAAGCATGGATAGGTATGAATCATAGTGTTTCTCATTCAATTTTTTTTGGCTGTGTCTCATATGCTCATGTGCCAGATGAGTTGAGAAAGAAGTTAGAAAAGAAGGGGAAAAATGTATTTTGTTGGCTATTTTGAAGACACAAAAGAATACAAGTTGTATGATCCAGTCGTAAGGAAAGTAATCATTAGTCGCAACATTCAATTTGTTGAGAATGAATCATGGGATGGAACTATTGAGAAGAATGTCAAGATTGTGTCAAATGTTGAGCATGAAGACATGACAGTGGTTCAAACACCACAACTAAATCAACCGGTCATAGCACCATCGACTCCAATGACACCGTGACATGGCTCAGCACAAGGAATATTGACACAAGTTGCAGCTCAAACTAAACTAACAAGCACACCAAGAGGACAGTAGAATCCATCAAGTAGTTAGACATCAATAGATCTAGTGAAGACAAGAAGTCTGTGCGAGATATATGAAGCTGGTACACCAAATTATTTCTCTCTCTTTGCATTGTTTTTTCAAATACATGATCCACTAAAATTTGAGGAAGCTATTGAAGAAGAAGTATGGGCACAAGTCATGGATGAAGAAATAGAATGCATTGAGAAAAACCAAACATGGGAACTGGTTGATGTACCAAAAGATAAAGACGTAGTTAGCGTCAAATGGATTTATAATACCAAGAAAGATGCTAATGGGAATGTGCAGAAGCACAAGGAAAGAATGGTAGCAAGAGGGTTCACAAAACAACCCGACATAGATTTCAATGAAACGTTTGCACCAGTTGCATGCATGGATACAATTAGAATTGTTTTGGCCATTGTCTCATGAAAAAAATGGTCTGTTTATCAAATGGATGTTAAGTAAACATTTCTGAATGGTTATATAGATGAAGAAGTATATTTGGAACAGCCACAAGGATATGAAGTTCCAGGACAAGAACACAAAGTGTACAGACTGAAGAAGGTGCTTTATGGTTTGAAGCAAGCTCCAAGAGCTTGGTACAGTCGCATTGATTCCCATCTCACTGAGAATGGATTTCACAAAAGTGAAAGTGAACCAATGTTGTACACCAAAGTGAATGAGAAAGGTAACATTTTAATTGTTTTCCTGTATGTGGATGATTTAATATTTACTGGTGATTTTGGCATAAAAGAATTTAGATCAGTCATGGAAAGTGAATTTGAAATGAGTGATTTGGGGCCCATGAAGTTATTTCGGGGAATTGAAGTCCAGCATTCTGAAAGTGGTATTTTGATATCACAATCCAAGTATGCAAGAACGGTTTTAAAAATATTTAATATGTCAAATTGCTAGGAATCCCCAACACTAGCTATAACAGGTTTAAAATTGAGCAAACATGATGATGAATGATCTCTAGATCCTACGCTGTCTAAAAGGGTTGTTGGCATCCTTATGTATTTAACAGGGACAAGACCAAACATCATGTATGGAGTAAGTCTGATCTCAAGATTCATGGAGTCACCAAAAGACTCTCATTGGCAAACAGGATAAATAGTTCTGAGGTATGCAAGTGGTACAAAAGATCTTGGCATAATGTATTCAACTTCAAACAATTTTAAACTCATTGGATATACTGACAGTGACAATGGAGGAAGCACAGATGATAGGAAAAGCAAATCTGGGTACACATTTCATTTTGGTATAGGTATTGCTTTGTGGGCTTCAAAGAAATAACCCATAGTAACTCTATCTTCAGCAAAAGCAGAGTATGTCGCAGCAACAGGCGTTGCATGTCAAGCTATTTGGATGAGAAGAATGTTAAAATATCTGTCATAGAACCAGCAAGAACCAAAAACCATTTTCTGTGACAACAATTCATCCATTGCCTTGTCAAAGAATCATGTGTTTCACAAGAAAACCAAACACATTGACACAAGGTATCATTTCATAAGAGAGATGGTGAATAACAAAGAAATTTGTTTAGAATTTTGCAGGTCTGAAGATCAATTTGCAGACATATTTACAAAACCATTGGAAAGGGATACATTCCAGTATCTTTGAAGTTATTTGGGAATGACAAGTTCTGTACAGTGAACTCTGTCATAAACAAAGCATGTTTTCTATTCTGAAAACATTTTGTAATATTTTGTTTTTAAATTACGATCTTCTCATAATTAAGGGGGAGTGTTGGAAATATTAATTACTTGTTGATCGATAATCAAATCATCCGAATCTATCAGATTCTGTAGCAGGTCAAAAAGTGTCAGAGAGTCTGACAAGATAAAGAGTTCATATCTCTCGTTTATAACACAATAGAATTTAGTTGTTGAAGCTAAGTTCCTAGATAGAGAGTAATTACAGCCTTTTAATGTTAAGTCAGTTAGTCGGCAGAAATTTTCGATATGAAGAAGGAGATTGTAAAATATGAAATCAATAGAATAGACAAGCATAATAGAACATAGAAGAGAAGTGCAAAGAAGAAGAAGAAGAAAAAATCGGTGAAGAGTTTGAAGCTCAAGCTTCTGTGTTTTTACCAAGTTTGTATTTATGGCTATAAGTTTTGTTATGCCATCACAAGAAATATAAATCTTTAATTTTATGGTTTAATGCAAGTTCTAGTTATCCACATATCTCCTTCATATTTACCTGAGTGAATGTTGTTTACATTTACTATGAGTGAAAGACACAAAGAATCCATAATTATTTTACCGTGTAAAAGTTCATAGTTTTACACGTAGAGGTTCGACACAAATATTGTTTATTATTTTTCTTATATGATATTTTGAGTGAGTTGCAATATAGTTTTGTCACAGTTAATCCTAGGTTATCGCAGTGAAAATTGTTTTTCTATTCCTAAGTCCTTATACTAGGAAATATAAAGTTGTGAAAAATTGGTCACACATGAGTTGGTCGCAACCAAATTCATGTCATAGTAAAAGCCGCTCGAAGCCAAAGTAAAAGTGTGTGGACGCAAAAATTCCATGCATTTACTTCGTCGCAGTAACTTTGTCGTAACATAGTAACTCTACACAATAATTCCATCGCATAGTAATTCTGTCGCGCAGTAAATTCTATCGCAAGTAAATTGAGTCGCAAGTTTTGGAAAAAGAAAAAAGGGGAAAACAAAAGGTTTTGTTGCATGGTAACTCAAGTTAATTTCCGTGCCCGCCATTTTTCTTGAGAATTTTCAACTCTTAACAAAAACTTCTCACTTGTGTAAATTTTCTTTAGGGATACACACACTTTCAAATTTAGATATTTTAAACCATTGTATACATTTAATGACATAGGTATAAATTATGTCAAAGGAGAGCAGAGAAGGTATGGTATACATCAAAATATGGATGGTTCAAAAACCCTCCGCTCTCCCTTTACAAGTTTTTTACAGTAATCCTTCACATCCCATATACAACATTCAAGAGTTTTAAAATGCAATGTTTGGAATGGAATTCCAAACACAAAGAAATCTTATACACCTTCAAAATATCCACTGATTTATTTATTTTTCTCACAAATATATTTCATTTGAATTACAAAACCCTTGTCATGGAAGGCAACCAATTTCACGACGCCAAACACGCTCAAATATTAAAAAATTGCCAGAAATATCGACTACTTTTATTATTTTTCTCACGAAAAAGAGCATCGAAATGAAATGCATACAAAAAACCTAAAAGAAATTGAAAAGAGGGTGTGTTTTTGCATTTTATTTGCAAACCATAGATGCTGGTGACTTTAATATCAATGTTTTACTAGAAATATTCTTTGGAGACAATGTGATGGGGTTTCCTTTTAACAATATAATTTCTGCAGGTGATTTCAATAATAAAATTAGAAAGACATAAAGTTTGTCAATGAAACTTGACAGGAATAAATGATCTAAACAATTTTTTTCATTACAAAGAAACTTTAGTAGTCAATTTTTAATGAACCTAGGTATCAGGGGGATCATGCCTACACCTGGGCAAGTTGATGGCAAGGTACATTACCACAAGACAATTGGATAAGCGATTTCTCTTAGAAGACATTGTAAATCGATTTCAAAATTTGATCACCGAGTTATCCCAGTGTTTCAATTATCTAATGTTTTTGAACTGTACATCCCAACTTCCTAAAGGAAAATGACCCATTTAGATTCAACACCAAGCTCTGCAAAAATAGGAAAACCGGTAAAAATTAAATGTTGGTGGCTTGAGGAGCTAGATAGTCTTGAGCATATTGATTTTCCCCAAGAGAAATGGAGAAAATCAATGAAGAACTTGGAAATAATAAAAGCTGCCATCCTTGAAAAATTAGAAAGGATATTATTTTATTATCTCGACTACTTATATTATTTTTCTCACGAAAAAATGATTGAAATGAAATGCCTGGAGAACAACAGGGCTACTTGACAAATATAAATCTACCTTTCAGAAGATGCAATAGCTGGAATCAAACCAGATATACTTGCTTTTTGCATTATTTCTAAAGGATACGTGAGAGAAAAAAATCCAGCAAAAGCAAAAGCTCTTCTTCTTGAGGTGGAGGAGATGGGTTTATTTTCAAATGTAGCTATGTTCACGAGAGTAATCAGTGGCTAATAATAGCACTGCAAAAATGGTTGATGCAATGAGAGTGTACAACAAAATGTTTGAGTATGGAATTGCTACCAATTTAGATACATTTGATACAGTCATATGGGGTATAATGAAGCCAAACAACCTTGGAAAGTGGAAGAGTTACCCCAGATGATGAAAGAAAAAGGAATTTTCCTGATAAAACCAGTATTGAGTTGGTTGCAAATGCATGGAATGTTGTAGGATTATCTGAAGAAGGGGAGAGGGTTTTGAGTGTCCATAGAATGAATTTAATCTCTTCCAATTCACGGGGAAGGGATTACCACTTGAGTTATGGCCTCATGACAGAGGCGCCAAACAAGCCCTACAAACAAACAATTACAATTTCTAGTGCACTTGTCCCATATGTTCTAGGAGATAGAAATAAACAAAGAACTTTGAGCTCTACTTTTCATTTAAGAAGTGGAATATCATATTTCTATTAGAAGTGGTTGATTACTCCATCGTCAATATCAATTTCTAGCTAAAACACTGAAGCGGCAACACCGTTCAAAATAACTAATCATTGGAAGTGTGAAAAGGAATCACCATCCATATTAGTGTCCACCGCAATCCTGAAGAGTTGCAGCACTGCCACACCGCCACACCGTTTTTATTTTTCCATGTTGTCAAGGTTTCAAAGGGGCAACAAACCACATCGATTTCTAAAGAAGCAGTAACAGCCTCTATCATAGCTCATCAAATATTTATTGGAGCCAATCAGATTGCTGAAGGGGCATTCACCATTCCTGTTGCAGCTCATGAAAGGGCATAGAATTAATTAAAATTTGACAGGCATTAAATTTATAAATTATGAAAACCTTTTTTTATTAAGCTAGCAGAGTGCATCAACTTACTAAAGAGGCATCATAGTTTTCCACTATGTCAGACTGTAACAGAGTATTTAAAGATAATTCCATTTTTGTATAGCGAAAGGTCAATTAGCAGATAATGACTGACTTAGCTAAATATGCTATAAATAG
Organism: Pseudotsuga menziesii; assembly: GCA_001517045.1. NCBI lineage: Eukaryota > Viridiplantae > Streptophyta > Pinopsida > Pinales > Pinaceae > Pseudotsuga > Pseudotsuga menziesii. The sequence continues at coordinate 6,616 of LPNX010950372.1, read as the reverse complement.
ATAGTTTGTGATCATGTTTAACACATGAAGAATTATGCTGAAGATGCACAGTAGAGAGTAATAGAAACAGAGTTGAAACTCTAAACTTTACTGTGTTATTTTTTGTGTGTTTACTCTGTTTTTTTAGTTAGATATCTCAATTTTTATTTTTGATGTTGGTCTATAGTAGCAGTAGAACGAAACAGATTTTATTTGATGTGAATGTTGAATGTTGATCATTAATTCAATAGAATATTTAGGTTGAGTTTATGGATGTGGGCATCATCTGTAACTTGTTTAAAAGTCATCTGTAACAAAGCTATGCGTGAGCTGTAGGTGATGTCAGCACTCACATCTAGCTAAAACAAGCATATAAAGTGTTGCTATCTATAATAGCTAGTTGCAACATGATCTTTGAAGTACTGGTAGCAGTAGCATCCAAGCTGCAACAATCCCGTAGGTGTTGGGTTGATTTTGTAAGCTTTGTTAGTGAGTTATAGGAAAGTTGTACATTGCTCAGGAGAGCTGTACATTGCACGTATGTGTTATTTTGAGTTATGCGTAAATTTATTAGTGTGGATAAGGAGGGATCGGCACTCCCCTACCTTCCCCTCAATTGGTATCAGAGCTGAATGTTCCTCATTTCTATTCGTTGGTTATGTGCTCAGTTCATGAATGAGTTGTATGATTGTATGTTGAATTGTTAGTGTTTTGTTTAGAAATTTTGATGTTGAGTCTTACTCCAGCACCCTCTTCCTACTATGTAGAAAGAGCAGAAGTAAGTTCATTTTGTATGTTCAGCTTAGTATTGGTAAGAGTTCCTATGCTCCCTCAAATAAAGGTTAAGTCATCATTTAGCAGTTGAAGGCTGAAACAAGTGTCTCTTGTATCATCTGAACATTGGTTAAAATGTGCAAGCTTGGTCATGGCTTGTGTAAAGAGAAGAAAGTGTTCGAGTCCATGGATGAAGTTGAGTCCATGTAGAGTTTGATAAATTGAAAAGAAGACATTATTCTTGGTTGAGAGCTCCCATATAGTTTAATGGTAGAGCAGTTTGAATTCCAATGTTTTTGAAGTTTGCTTGGTTTGAATTGAAGGTATTATGCGTGAAAGAGGATCGGGAGGACGTATGCAAAAGAAATTTAAATTCTGTGCAAGTATTTATTTGAAGACAGCGACATGGGGAAAAGAAGAAGGCTTAAAGAGATGAAGAAAAATATTGCTAATGCAAAAGAATCTGGTTTTTCCATAGAAAAGATATTAGGAGAGGCCACTGAGGAACCTACTGAAAAATAGGAAGTTCAAGAAAATATAGAGGATGCATGGAGCAGCATCTATTATCCACGACCATATTTCTCACATATAATTTATGAATGTTTGTCAGTTAATATGAAAAATTTCTTGCATGCTAGAGGTTTATGGAATTTTGTTGAGGATGGAGTTAAGAAACTCTAGGATGAGGAAAAGGATGAATTTGCCTTGTATTACATCCAACAAGCTCTGGATGATAATATATTTTGTGTAATTACGGAAGCAAACATGGATAGAGAAGACTGGGAAAGTTTGAAGGGAAATTTTGATGTAAGGGGGAGATATATGGCTAAGTCACAGCCTATTAACATTTCAGCAGACAAATTCATAGAAGCAATAGATGATAGTAAAAATATTTCTAAATCTTGCAATTGTGTTGATATATCAAATAATGAAAATAATGTCGAAACTAAAATTGAAAATGAGGTTGTTGTATGTTGTATAGCGGTAACATAATTTGAAGAAATTTCTATTGATAAAGATCTTGATGTAGTTTCAAGTTTAGATGTTGCTAAAGTAAATTATGAAAATGATGGAATGGTTAACATGTAGAATGTTGATGAAGATGATAAATTTCTCAAGTGTGAAGACAATAAATAAGTATTTGTGCAAGAAGAGTCCTTGAAGGACACATCCATGAAGATATTTAAATCATGTATTGAATCTGATGATTGTGGACATATAGGTATAGTTAATATAGAAGGAATCACTGAAGATGTTGTAGAAGTCAAAGACAAAGATGAACTTGAAATAAACTACAGTAGTTATGTTGCAGAAAAAGAAAAGTGTTTCATTCACCCATTTGGTGTGCATAAGGAAGATGATAAATCTTTGTGTGAAAAATACACTCATAAAAATGGTGTATCTAATGATAAAAAAAGAGTTGGTGATATTTTTGAAGAAGAATCTACAGAGATATTGAATGGTGCAGATAAGGATATCAAAAAGAACAAAATTCTTTCTAATAATTTGTTTGTTAGTGACTGTGCAAGTACAAACAAATAAAATTATGATGTCTTGGGTTATAAGTCAAAAATTTAAGGTGAAGTAACTGCCAGTGTAGCAGTTTGTTCTTTGAATATTCCAAATATGTATCTTGTTGATGGAAATTATGAAGAAGGTGCAAATGAAGCAGCCAGTATTTGTGAAATTTCCCATGGATAAGTAATGGTCAATGATGATCATGATGATACGGTGAAGACTTCCATATCAGCAGTATGTGGAGTAACATCAAAAGCTAAGAAAGATAAAGTGCACTGTGTTGAAGTGCTTGAACCTGTTTATGAGTTTTTTGAAAATATTGATGATTTTAGTTTTGCTGAAGAATTTGATAAGATTGTTGAAGATTGCACAGAAGTTGTAGCGAATGAAATATATAAAGTACAAGCAAAAAGAATTTATAATGATGCTGGAAATATTGATGATTTGGTGATTGCAGAAGTAGTGATAGTGATAGAGTTGCATAATTATATCACCCAAAATGTTGAATGTTCTGTTGTAGACAGAGCAACTAAAATAAGGAATGAAGTTCTTGATGAACAATTGAAATTTTTGGAAGAATGGCTTGAAAATCCAAGATGTGATGATAAAAATGAAAGTCTTGTCATGGAAGCAGAAATGAAGAAAGTTGATTATCTTGTTGCAATAACAAAGGTAGATTTGAATGAAGAGATAGTGACGGCTCTCAGAGAAGAACAAAATTAAAAGAACCAATATGGTTCATAGTATGATAATTTATATAATGTTGACAAAATGTTTGAATGTGCAGGTGAGAAACCAATCGAAGATGAAGAAGAATCCATTGAAGAAGAAATTGGAAATGACGAGTTTGATTTGAAAGAAGAAAATTGCACCAAAGATGAATTGGCTGAAGAATTAGTTGAAAATATCTTCATGTTATGGAGTCCTGAAGAAATTGGGAATTATTATCAATTAATGTGTCTACAGAATGACATTGAACTAATTACTCTCAGTAAATTCAAAGATAGCTTGTGGGATCTTTGTATGCCCACATTATAGTATTTAGAATAAAAAATCTGGATTGAAGTCCTTGGGATAAAAGACATTGAAAATTTGAATGATGATAAGCAAATTGATGAATGTTTTGCAGTTGAAGTTGATCATAATGGATTGAAGGTAAATAAGAAAGTGAAGATGAAGAATCAAAAGTATTTTTGGTATAAAGTTTGGCATTTTAAGCCAAGTAATGATGAAACCAAAGCTGAGAATGATGCAATTGAAATTATAATTAATGATTGGTTTGTAAAGGCCAAGAAGATTGAATGCAATGGTCTTGATGCTGAACTATTATATTTTGAGGAGAACAAGTATCGTGGAGTTGCTGAGCAAAAGTAGTTCAGATTATTAAGATACAAAGTCAAGATGAAGAAATGGCTAAAGCCACAAATGAAGAAAGAGTTGAAGAAGATCAGGGTAAAGATGAAGATAAAACAAAAAACAAAGTTTGCATATTTCAAATTTTGGAGTCGAAAGAAACAAAAGAAGATGTACTAATATGTTACAACAAAGAATGTGAATAAATTTTTGAAGTTGTTTTGATATTAATGTAAGCCTTGCTGAGACTTAGACCAGAAGGCATTATAGTTGAAATGTTGTTTTGTAAAATCTGTAGTTGTTTGTGTTTGATGTATTTTGGGGTGTAGTAATTAAGGGGGAGAATGTTGGAAGTGGTTAATTACTCCACCATCAATATCAATTTCCAGCTAAAATGCCGAAGAGGAAACACTATTCAAAATAACTAACCGCTGGAAGCGTGAAAAGGAATCACCATCCAGATTAGTGGTCGCTGCAATCCTGAAGAGTTGCATCATCGCCACACCGTTTTGATTTTTCCATGCTGTCAAGGTTTCAAAGGGCCAGCACACCACATCAATTTCTGGAGAAGCAGTTACAGCCTCTATCGTATCTCATCAAATATTTATTGGATTCGATAAGAATGTTGAAGGGGCGTTCACCGTTCTTGTTGCAGCTCATGAAAGGACAGAGAATTAATTAAAATATGACAGACATTAAGTTTATAAATTATGAAAATTTGTTTTGATTAAGCTAGTAGAGCGCATCAACTTACTGAAGATGTGTCATAGTTTTCCACTCTGTCAGACTGTAATAGAATATAACAGAGCATTTGTACATAATTCCATTTTTGTATAGCGAAAGGTCAATTAGCAGATAATGACCTACTTAGCTAAATATCCTATATGTCACGTCCCCATGCCTCCGACCGGCAAAGAGGACGCAACCCAAACTTAAACCACTCGGGCTGAGAGCCCCATGAACATGGATTTGCACAAAACGGCTAAAACAAAATGCTTAAACACATGCATTGAACTTAAACATGCACACATGAGAATTTATCATGCTCAGATGCAATTATCTATCAGACACATCGGAAACATCATACATTCAAACAAGCATTCATCCAACATGTTCATCATTTCCATTAACAGAAAAATATGATTGCAGAAGTAAAATAGGCAAGATCACTTATCTTATGAAGAGTTTGAACTGCAACCAGCTAAGCCGCTGCAACGTTCCACCCAACCATAGGCCAACGTGCTCCTTAATCTCTTAGCAGCACTACCACCCCTGAGCTGGGCATGATTCTCCAAGGAATAAGGGAACAAGCAGGCTTACACATAGCCAAGGATATGCAATCACAGCCAAGCCGACACAGTTGGGTTTATCAGGCCACTCAAGAGTTGGGAAAGGCTTAATGCTAAGCTGGTGAGCTCATTACAGAGCCAAGAACACCTACACTAGAACTAGCCTGACCTCTAAGACACCCACCACACCCAACACAAGGAATCAGTCCCTTCTCTGCTACACAGTCCCTTAGGCCCTGCATTCCCTTCCAGTGCTATTCAGGAGTGATGGAGAAGAAGGCCAGCCCTCTAGCTCTGTCTGTGTGGTTTCCAGCCACCAGGTTTATCAAGCAAACCAAGCCCCCATCCCTGCTCCCAATACAGTCCGAAGACCAACCATTGCACTCAGGAAATTAGTTCAGCTGTCACAGCTTAAAACAACAACCATAGCTAACAACGTGGGGAAAATCAGCAACCCGAATGTATCAGTGGGCACAACTCACAACAACGTGGGAAACGTAGCCCACCCTGGGCAACGAGAGCACCAAGAAAACATATACAGACCACGCAGAAGAAGAGAAAAATACAGACTTCCCAGCTATGCGTGAAATGGGCAGACTCCTGTGTGTGAGGATAATGAGCAGATGACGGTCCCTGCGTGAGGACGAACAACTCTTTCGTGGGTACATGGGTGAACAACAACAGAGAGGACATGAATTGGAAGTGCGTGAGCAACAGCAATGTCGTGGGAAGAGTGGAATGTCCGCGTAGGGAGATGGTAGTGGTTTCTTTGCCATCGTGAAGCTAACAGTGGTGGAGTGTGCGTGTGGGTGAGGATTGACAGTCCTACCACCCCACTCCCAAAGACCATAACTGCCTCAACCACTAGCATTCATTCTTCAATGGAGGTGGTTGGGTAAACAAAGAAAGGTGACACATGGATTTTTACCCCATTGGCCAAGGTTTGACAAATTCCCCCACATCCTTATCCTTGTGAAAATCATGCCCCATTTATCATTTTAGTTTCCGCAATCGTAGCTGGTCGGGTTCATTTTTATTATGGATGCATATTTACATCATGATAAACTTAAGACATATGCCGCATGCCCCGATATACAATCGGTGACAAATTTAAATCCAAAACATAGCATAACCTATCAATGGCAGGGCCTTCGCCTTTAACTCCACACCATGATCATTTACAATATATACATAATCATATACATCTAATGCAACGGGGTCAAAACCGTGATATTACATTCCCCTCCCCCTTCAATAGCACTGTCCTCAGTGCTTTACAAAATTGAACAAAATGCTACACTGGTATCACCTCAGTGTTTCACAAAATTGAACAAAAATGGATGTGCCAATTGCATGGCATCCACCAGCTCCCATGTAGCCTCTTCAGGTTCGAAGTGCTCCCATTGCACCTTTACCTGCCCTATGGCTCGGTTCTAGAGCATTGTGACCTTCCTGTCGAGGATGCACATTGGTTCGATTCGGAACTCTCCCTCGGGTTCCACCTGAATCACATCCCAATTTATCACATGGTGAGGATCATGTACATATCTCTTAAGCAAAGAAACATGAAAAACATTATGAGCCCTAGTGCTAGCAGGCAATATTAGAGGAATTTTGGGGTCTAAAATGGGCCTCCTAAGGAAAATAATAAAATAATAGTTAAAATAATAAAATAATATTGATTTATTTTGGAGGAAGAAAGA
>LPNX010950368.1:13546-38573 GCA_001517045.1 Pseudotsuga menziesii | reverse complement strand
CAATGTATTATATGTGGAAACCTATTACTAATGAAGAATTATATACATACTCGGATACATATGTTTGAGACATATCTTCTATATGTAGAATATGCATTCAAACAAGAAGTTTTACATGAGAATACCATTATGGGCTTATGAATAACCCTACTCGATTCTGTTCGAAAAAGATGCCTGCGCCTTTTGCATGGTAAATCAGACTGTGTTATGAATGGGAAGTACATGGGTGTCCATTGTGGATCTGACGGTATGATGGATATAAATTTTTCCACGGACTGTGTATAAATTTTGACTACCTGCATCTTTTGCATTTAGGACTGTTTTATGAATAGGGTTTTATGAACTAGACCACCGCGCGTTTCTTTTGGGGAACTAAATGCATTGATATTTGCTAAACTGCTAGTATTCCCTCCATGCGTTTGTGATAATGGGGCGCATATAAATTTAAACTACGTTATTATGTGGGTAACATATGGTATATTCGTTGATGGTTCGACGGATGTGGTTATACCATACTATGATAAGGTTTCTTAAAAGACAAGGTTCCACCGTTTGTTTTATGAAATTCTTATGTAGCATCAGTTCTAAGCGCAAGGCACGCATCCATCAACGATCCTTGAAAACTAACAGACATATATTGTTTAAATACTCGCATGGATTTAGACCTTGCGAAATGTGCAGTCACGTGTATTTGAAGGAGTTTTCCACGTGTAAATTATTGGTAGGATCTTATGGACTTTTAGGAAATGATAGCAAGAGATTTATGACTGTTTTCCAGCGAGGAGGATAGGAAATTTAATTGGAAGGCGTTATCGAAAAACGCCTGGACTTGGGTCAAATAATTGAGGAGGCATTATTGTTGATTCCTCTTCAGCTAATTTACGCTGCTGGTGAAGGCCCCATTTTTAGGTCGCCAATGTCAGGCGTTGATTACTCACCAAGACTGAACAAAATGGGCGTTACGGGAAGCGTTGCAGGGATCGTCCAGCACTAAAGATGGAAACCGCTAGGGCAAGGGCATGAGAGGGCGCAGACTCAATAAAAATAAAAAACAGGATATATAGTGAGATGATGAAGGGGGTTGGGGAAAAGGAGGGAACGTTTTTATCTCTACGGATCGAACATCGCGGGCTGGATGGATTGAGACTCCTCAAGGAGGATTTCCCCGAGGCTGAGTTTACGGGATAAGCAAACAGCCGGAGCTCAGGCTGTGAGTACAGTTTCTTCCTATGCTTCATTTCTTCTAGATTTAGGGTGATCTTGATATATTGGAAAAGTTGGTATATTTAACCTGAATAGATATTCTATGAATTTGCGTTTATAACAATCAAGGATTGAGTTATGGTTGAATAAGATTCCAAGTAACCCTACTAGTTGATAATAGTCTGAAATCCAAATAGTATATCTCAGAACCGCGTGGAGTTTTGTGCTAGGTCTGGCAGATATCCCTGCGGGAGACCTGTATATCTAAGCCCACTATATTCCTTGTATTGGTCAATACGCCCTATGAGTTCATCTCTGATATGAGTCTAGTTTATATATATTTATATCCATTTACCCTCTGCCCGTGAATAGCAGACCTGTCTGGCAGCGGCTGATAGGATATTATATTCATATCCTCATCTGGTGTCCATACGATGGAGCTTGTACCTCACGCCTTTTCTGGTAATGTTTTACCCTTTTGCGTTGAACGTTTGACAAACTCTGTATCCCGCGTCTGTGCTCCAGATATCGTAAGCATGGGAAACCGATTGGATGACTAAAATCTTTAGGGTTTCTGGGCAGTAAACTTTCATGGCGTTTAAAGGTAAAGTCGTTGGACCCCTTCTAGACCACGATCTCATTTTGGATTAGGGAACGACTTGTTAAAATCGAGGAATGCTGGTTTTCTTCCAGCGCCCCAGTGAACCGGCCCAGTGCTTGATGGTTACACTTTGGGTAGTGAATCCCCTCCATTTTTCTGTTTTTCGGTTCAGTTTTCTTTTGTGGATCTGGAACTTTTTGTTTGCACGTGCGTTTTGATCAGGTATATGCCGCGTCATGCTGAAGATCTGAGGTATGGTTCTTACCTGCGTGTTGTTAGAGTTCGGGTGGATCTGTGTATTTGCCTGCATAATGAAGCGTCTGCATTACTTCCAGCGTTGGGCCTGGGTTATTAAACGTAATCCCAAATTATTGCATGGTTTTATGCTACCAACGTTGGGTTGATTACATGCCCTGATGCCCGCGTTTACATTATATGACTGCTGGAATTTCGAAGCATAGTTTTGATTCCCGAAATCTGTAAGTATATTTTTATGCTTTGATTAATTTAGGTTGAAGACCGATTAAGTGGTGAGAAAACTTTGACCTATCAAACTCAGAGATGATAGCGTATACAGTTGAAAGCATGTTTGATAACACTATTTTAGATGTGAGATGGTCTCGCAGATGATTTTGGAAGGAACCTGGATTTTGTTGCTGAGTATGTATTTTCCTTTCATTGGGTGATATCCCTTTTAGATAATTAATCTTTCAAACTCTTGATATGATCCATTGCCTATTTTAAATTGCAGATCGTGTAGCTTCCTTTTGTTGGGATATGCCCCTTTGAAGGATCGACTCCGAGTTACTGTAGTGGTTCATCGCCTTTTGTTTTAATTGCAGGATGATGGTTCCTTTGGGACGGGCGACCTCCCTTTTAGAGAATTAATCCTTGAAACTTCTAATAGTTTGGCTGCATATTTATTTATAGAGGGTGTGTTTCCATTTATGCTGGGAAAATTCTCTTCTCAGGAATCAACCCATGATCCCTTCTGCTGGCTATGATTGGATTTATGGCATAATTGTACTATTTGATTAAAGAACTCAGATATATTATTGGGTTTACAGCATAAAGGTAATACTTGATAAAAGTACTTAGATCTACAGCACCATTTATTTGTTGATAAAAGAATTTAAGGTTGAAACTGGTATATACTTTGATCTGGAAATCATTGCGAATGAATTTATGGCTTCCGAACTTTTGGAATATCATCAAATCCTCACGATGGAAAAGACCCATGTATTTGGTATTGACAGGTAATTAATTGATGCCTTAATGAACTCCAGAATGGAGGCCTTGCTTGCTCAAGGGCTTATCCAAAGATGTTTATGTTGTGGGCCTCAGGATGAGGTTTCGATTTCTTTGTATGAAGAGCTAATGATACATCACTTAGGTTGTAGACTGTACACCTTGAACGGTGATTATTTTATGAATAAAGAAGGATGCCTAAATTTTGGTGGACGTAGCCTCGTGGACGAGGTGAACCACGTACCCCGTGTCTTTTTGTGCTTTAGCCTCATGATGTTTTGCTGCCATCTCTTAGCGTTGTGTATAAATGTATTGGTTTCTTTCTTGTTATTATGTTCATATGATCATGCTGGGAAAACGGATTGTAGTACCGTGTTGGAAAAATGGGCGAAGAATGTTATTGTTATTATATTGTTCCATTGTATGGATACAATGTCATTTTCCGGTCATTATGATGTTGCAATGTTTGTGAATGTGAGTAATACCTGCAGGAATTTCCATTAAAGTTCACATTAGAGATAAATTGTCAAACTAACATTTTTACATTACAAGTAGTTTGACATTTCCGAATTTATGGTGGGACATGTTTATAACGAGTACCATGTAAATCTGCCGATAACTGGACTGGCTCTTTTGTAGTAGCAGTGAAATAAGAAATATTTTTTTTCCCTTCTCTGCACAATTGGCTCCAAGGACTAAGAGGGACATTACATATGGTATCAGAGCCGAGTTACAAAGCTCGGACCTAATGGACTCATCAACCTACAGGTATGTGGGAACTATATGTTTTGAATATGAGATATTATAGTTACTTACGGGTATGCACACAATAAAAGATTGTTTAATGTTAAGATCATCGGACTAAACTAGCTGCACGGGTGTTCTCAATGCATGGGGTTAGTTGCATGAACTAGAATACACGAAGGTTATATGTTCGATTGATGAATGAGAAAATGAAGACAGTATTATGCTTGACACTACACATCTATGCAAGATATACTTGTGTTATTCTAAGATTCTTTTAATGAGATTTAAGTGCGTAATATTAACACTTCAAGAAAGCATAGTAAGGAGGATGTAAAGCATTAATATGATACTTAGATATATTTTGTTGCATCCAAGCAGGAACTTGTTGTTCTATAATGTGTTTATGAGAGTATGATGCCACTTATTTTTGGTAAGGATGTGTGAGCAGGTGTGCAGGGTCACAAAAGGGAGCATCACATGGGATCAGAGGAAAATGATGAAACACCTCTTCTAGGAAAGCCGAGAACACAAGATGTCATCGCATGGTCACATCCTAGTCGAAACAACTACATTTGCATATTCCATAAGGAAGGATTATGTTTGGACATTGTCTCGCTGTATTGAACTTATAAACCTATAAATGGATCATTGTTTGCACATAATAAATGAAAGAAGCAATTTTGGTTTCTAAAGCTGAATACAACAATGACTGATGATCAGAAGTTGTTGGCTATCTTGTGTATATTGAATATTTTTAGCATACTAAATGGATGCTAAGTAAGGCTAGAACTAAGTTACCAGAGTAGCTGGAAAAAGTATTCAAGTTAGTTACAATAACATCACTGTGGTAATGTATCCTTTAGGAAAAGGGGGTTATTAGTATGCAAAAGTTGAGTTGTACAGTTGGTTATGTATATATTCATTAACATTATTGATTTCTTACACGCTTTTACCAGGACAACAACATTTCCTTACAGGATTTTCCTTGAAAGGGAGCCGGACGGCTTATGGACTAGCCTGCGACTCAGCTAAGGTAAAAGCACGGTATGTTGCACCTAATGTTACTGATTGTCTAGAAGGAGTGCACCTGTGGAAAGGTTTGTAGTTGAATGAGCTAGAAAGGTTGTACAAGAGGACATAAGTAATTGAAATTATGTTTTACCTTGAGTTACTAACCCTATTGGAATGTTTGTGTCCCTAGCATCTCCACACATGAAAGGGGAATAAATACCCCTTCACTAGCGAATATCCAAATATATAGACAAGTAAGGATGTCTGAAGTTGTAAAAATAATTGATGAATGGTGTACAATGTTATGTGCTAACATTGCAGGTTATGCTAGGAATACTATCAGCCGAAAGTGGATGTTAGTAATTCAGTGCCTTAATTGATAAGGATTAAGTATGGGTGACGCCTTACTCATTATAAATCGTCAAATTTCAAGTTTGAGAATCCAATGATTAATTGTAGATGATGTTATACTAACATTGCAGGTCTCAAGTTATGCCCAATTGCTGAGAGAAAAGTAAGGGGTATTTTTTCTAGATAAATTACACGGTGATGTAATTTGGGAATGACAATTGAAATCACTGCTAATTGTGAAATTCTGGTAATTGATTAATTAGTCTTGGATTATAAATAAATGCCTTGACTAACCTTGCAGCTGATTCACGGATCAGGACAATGATAGTAAGTCATGCCGAATACTAAGGAGCGTGCATCACAAATAGTCAAAGATTGAATATTAAAATGCGAACAAGGAAAAATTTGAATGCCGCGGGAGCACCATGGTGTTAGGCAAGTGATTGCTGCATGAGCACATGGGTGTTAGGAATACATGCCGCAGGAGCACAATGGTGTTAGGCAAGTGATTGCCACGTGAGCACATTGGTGTTAGGCATATGGTGTGGCAAGAAAGACCTAGGCAAAAGAAAACTCGACATCTGAAAGACAGGACGCTGTTTGATGTCGCTGAGGTGAAAAATTTTGACTGGGGTCAAAAGGGAGAGTAACCTCAGGAATAAATGTAAGTCCACCCAAAAAAAAAAAAAAAAATTAACTCCAGGGAGAGTTCAAAGGATGACGGAAAAGGGAAGTTGTGTTAGCAGCTTTCCAGGTCACTAAATGGTGACATGTCTTAATACGTAAATGTGAAGATATGATTATGTTGAATTTATTGGTTATACATAGTTGATTGATAGGATGAATGTATTGTTTCAAGTTGGGAACGAGATGCAGTCCTCTTTCTTATAAATGTTTAAGTACGTAAAATCTGACGAAAGAAAGGTTAAGAAAGAAAATTGGGTTTTTGCTCACAAGAATATGAAAATAAGCCAAGGGGCTAGCAAGGTTAGTAATGACAAACAAGTAACACCGAGGACGGTGTTCATTCTAGGGGGAGAGGATGTAAGATCCCTCTCCCTCCATGAAGACCTAAGAGCTTTTGCAACTCAAAAAAATAGAAAAGATGCGTCTATGAGGAAGTAAAAGGAAAAACAACCCTCACCACAAGGTGTTTTCTCCCACCGCAGGTTGATAACAATATATATATATATATATATATATATATATATATATATATATATATGTATACTCGTGAAGAACAGTGTACAATATATAAGCCTCCATATTCATGGAGTGCTACATTGGTGGGACAAACCTCATACGTATAGGAATCATATGTGGAACCCTATACACATAATAATGGAGAATAATATATTTATATATATATATATATATATATTAATGGAGAATGGTTTATATTGGAAACATATATATATATTTGACATAGATATTAAATGGAGAGCATGTTTTATTACATACAATGGTGAGGCAATGTATTATATGTGGAAACCTATTACTAATGAAGAATTATATACATACTCGGATACATATGTTTGAGACATATCTTCTATATGTAGAATATGCATTCAAACATGAAATTTTACATGAGAATACCATTATGGGCTTATGAATAACCCTACTCGATTTTGTTTGAAAAAGATGCCTGCGCCTTTTGCATGGTAAATCAGACTGTGTTATGAATGGGAAGTACATGGGTGTCCATTGTGGATCTGACGGTATGATGGATATAAATTTTTCCACGGACTGTGTATAAATTTTGACTACCTGCATCTTTTGCATTTAGGACTGTTTTATGAATAGGGTTTTATGAACTAGACCACCGCGCGTTTCTTTTGGGGAACTAAATGCATTGATATTTGCTAAACTGCTAGTATTCCCTCCATGCGTTTGTGATAATGGGGCGCATATAAATTTAAACTACGTTATTATGTGGGTAACATATGGTATATTCGTTGATGGTTCGACGGATGTGGTTATACCATACTATGATAAGGTTTCTTAAAAGACAAGGTTCCACCGTTTGTTTTATGAAATTCTTATGTAGCATCAGTTCTAAGCGCAAGGCACGCATCCATCAACGATCCTTGAAAACTAATAGACATATATTGTTTAAATACTCGCATGGATTTAGACCTTGCGAAATGTGCAGTCACGTGTATTTGAAGGAGTTTTCCACGTGTAAATTATTGGTAGGATCTTATGGACTTTTAGGAAATGATAGCAAGAGATTTATGACTGTTTTCCAGCGAGGAGGATAGGAAATTTAATTGGAAGGCGTTATCGAAAAACGCCTGGACTTGGGTCAAATAATTGAGGAGGCATTATTGTTGATTCCTCTTCAGCTAATTTACGCTGCTGGTGAAGGCCCCATTTTTAGGTCGCCAATGTCAGGCGTTGATTACTCACCAAGACTGAACAAAATGGGCGTTACGGGAAGCGTTGCAGGGATCATCCAGCACTAAAGATGGAAACCGCTAGGGCTAGGGCATGAGAGGGCGCAGACTCGATAAAAAGAAAAAACAGGATATATAGCGAGATGATGAAGGGGGTTGGGGAAAAGGAGGGAACGTTTTTATCTCTACGGATCGAACATCGCGGGCTGGATGGATTGAGACTCCTCAAGGAGGATTTCCCCGAGGCTGAGTTTACGGGATAAGCAAACAGCCGGAGCTCAGGCTGTGAGTACAGTTTCTTCCTATGCTTCATTTCTTCTAGATCTAGGGTGATCTTGATATATTGGAAAAGTTGGTATATTTAACCTGAATAGATATTCTATGAATCTACTTTTATAACAATCAAGGATTGAGTTATGGTTGAATAAGATTCCAAGTAACCCTACTAGTTGATAATAGTCTGAAATCCAAATAGTATATCTCAGAACCGCGTGGATTTTTGTGCTAGGTCTGGCAGATATCCCTGCGGGAGACCTGTATATCTAAGCCCACTATATTCCTTGTATTGGTCAATACGCCCTATGAGTTCACCTCTGATATGAGTCTAGTTTATATATATTTATATCCATTTACCCTCTGCCCGTGAATAGCAGACCTGTCTGGCAGCGGCTGATAGGATATTATATTCATATCCTCATCTGGTGTCCATACAATGGAGCTTGTACCTCACGCCTTTTCTGGTAATGTTTTACCCTTTTGTGTTGAACGTTTGACAAACTCTGTATCCCGCGTCTGTGCTCCAGATATCGTAAGCATGGGAAACCGATTGGATGACTAAAATCTTTAGGGTTTCTGGGCAGTAAACTTTCATGGCGTTTAAAGGTAAAGTCGTTGGACCCCTTCTAGACCACGATCTCATTTTGGATTAGGGAACGACTTGTTAAAATCGAGGAATGCTGGTTTTCTTCAAGCGCCCCAGTGAACCGGCCCAGCGCTTGATGGTTACACTTTGGGTAGTGAATCCCCTCCATTTTTCTATTTTACGGTTCAGTTTTCTTTTGTGGATCTGGAACTTTTTGTTTGCACGTGCGTTTTGATCAGGTATATGCCGCGTCATGCTGAAGATCTGAGGTATGGTTCTTACCTGCGTGTTGTTAGAGTTCCGGTGGATCTGTGTATTTGCCTGCATAATGAAGCGTCTGCATTACTTCCAGCGTTGGGCCTGGGTTATTAAACGTAATCCCAAATTATTGCATGGTTTTATGCTACCAACGTTGGGTTGATTACATGCCCTGATGCCCGCGTTTACATTATATGATTGCTGGAATTTTGAAGCATAGTTTTGATTCCCGAAATCTGTAAGTATATTTTTATGCTTTGATTAATTTAGGTTGAAGACCGATTAAGTGGTGAGAAAACTTTGACCTATCAAACTCAGAGATGATAGCGTATACAGTTGAAAGCATGTTTGATAACACTATTTTAGATGTGAGATGGTCTCGCAGATGATTTTGGAAGGAACCTGGATTTTGTTGCTGAGTATGTATTTTCCTTTCATTGGGTGATATCCCTTTTAGATAATTAATCTTTCAAACTCTTGATATGATCCATTGCCTATTTTAAATTGCAGATCGTGTAGCTTCCTTTTGTTGGGATATGCCCCTTTGAAGGATCGACTCCGAGTTGCTGTAGTGGTTCATCGCCTTTTGTTTTAATTGCAGGATGATGGTTCCTTTGGGACGGGCGACCTCCCTTTTAGAGAATTAATCCTTGAAACTTCTAATAGTTTGGCTGCATATTTATTTATAGAGGGTGTGTTTCCATTTATGCTGGGAAAATTCTCTTCTCAGGAATCAACCCATGATCCCATCTGCTGGCTATGATTGGATTTATGGCATAATTGTACTATTTGATTAAAGAACTCAGATATATTATTGGGTTTACAGCATAAAGGTAATACTTGATAAAAGTACTTAGATCTACAGCACCATTTATTTGTTGATAAAAGAATTTAAGGTTGAAACTGGTATATACTTTGATCTGGAAATCATTGCGAATGAATTTATGGCTTCCGAACTTTTGGAATATCATCAAATCCTCACGATGGAAAAGACCCGTGTATTTGGTATTGACAGGTAATTAATTGATGCCTTAATGAACTCCAGAATGGAGGCCTTGCTTGCTCAAGGGCTTATCCAAAGATGTTTATGTTGTGGGCCTCAGGATGAGGTTTCGATTTCTTTGTATGAAGAGCTAATGATACATCACTTAGGTTGTAGACTGTACACCTTGAACGGTGATTATTTTATGAATAAAGAAGGATGCCTAAATTTTGGTGGACGTAGCCTCATGGACGAGGTGAACCACGTACCCCGTGTGTTTTTGTGCTTTAGCCTCATGATGTTTTGCTGCCATCTCTTAGCGTTGTGTATAAATGTATTGGTTTCTTTCTTGTTATTATGTTCATATGATCATGCTGGGCAAACGGATTGTAGTACCCTGTTGGAAAAATGGGCGAAGAATGTTATTGTTATTATATTGTTCCATTGTATGGATACTATGTCATTTTCCGGTCATTATGATGTTGCAATGTTTGTGAATGTGAGTAATACCTGTAGGAATTTCCATTAAAGTTCACATTAGAGATAAATTGTCAAACTAACATTTTTACAATACAAGTAGTTTGACATTTCCGAATTTATGGTGGGACATGTTTATAACGAGTACCATGTAAATCTGTCGATAACTGGACTGGCTCTTTTGTAGTAGCAGTGAAATAAGAAATATTTTTTTTCCCTTCTCTGCACAATTGGCTCCAAGGACTAAGAGGGACATTACACTTCCCGTCCGTCTACGATGAGGGAAGCCTTCCGGCCACCGTAGTCCCACATCTGCATACAAATGGTAGATGTCACTATGTATTTTCATGCAAAATATGTCTTTTGATTCCGTATAATCACAAAACACGAAAAAATTAGATAACTCAAAAAATTTAAAAAGAGAGGGTCAAGATTCGTTACCTATATTGACATATGTCGATCCTGGTAGTAGCGGCATGTCCGAGTCCCCCCGGAAATCAATTCCCACATAGGGGTAGTCATCGATGGAAACTATCTGTCGTCACCACCAGGGAAAGAAATCAGCTGGATAGGGGTTAGCCACCCTACCTCTCTTAATCTATGCATCGCATCTGCCCAATGCTATTGGGCCGGATCTCGAACCCGTGAAGAGGAACTTCAACTCTGGGGCTCGATCTTGGAACACGCTCAAAGAAAAACATGCTCAATATACTGCTGAACCTGAAGATCTGCACTCTGCCTGCCTTAGACACTGAGCTGATGTTTCATGTTGCTCAGTAGTGTAGTGCTCCAGTCATAAATTGTGGGTCTCATGCACTCCACTGTATAGAACATCAGAGGCCACGAGGCCTGGTGGAGTGATGCCAAGCTTGCTATCCTGCCTAATGTCAATAGTATGGCCTTTAGGCCCAGCACCTGTATAGCGTTGGTAGGGACCTAACTCCCCACCTTCTCTATGTCTGGATAGCAGTACACCGCAACGTACTCATCGATAGTCAGGCCACCTCATGGCCCACCATGAGAATGAAGGTTCACTACTTCCCCCCGTTGGGAAAGCCCAGTAATGAAGTATATGTCCTCCACCTCTATAGTGAGAGACATCCCATCTATCTAGAAGGACTCAGAGTCTGGATCCCAGTAATCCACCAACATCTGCAGTAGTCTTGGTTTGGCCCTCAAAACACCAAGACACCAGAACTTATAGAGTCCACATGCACGTATAGCTTGTTGAGCCATTAGATCGGCCCTTACTACCTCCTCTACCTCACCATGTTCATGCTCTTTCCACTCTAGGACCATCTTGCACAAAAAATTGCAAATTTACCCATTAGATTGCTTGAAAAACCTTATGCGCGGCCTCATACATGCCTATTTGCAAAACAATTGTGTATGTACGCAACTATGGGAGCATTTTCCACGTATATCCAGCCCTATACGCGGAAAAACCCTCGATTTTTGCGTCGGCCGTAGCGCACTTTTTAGTTTGGCATAGAAACCTCAAATGACCATGGAATTTGATAAAAATTGCATCAAAATGAAAGAGAAGAGCATGGGTAAGTACCTGGAAGAAACGGTAGTGGATTCCGCTGGCTGGATCTCCTGAAATTCGCTATTGAAAATATGAGCTCAATTGGGTAAAAATTTCAAATGTTTTATAATATTTTGAATTGTTTACTATTTATATAAAATTTTCAAATTTTTGAAAATTTTTACCCCCTTTCTTATAGTTTCGACATTTTCTAATCATTTTAGACTGTTTTGACCTAATTCATGATGTAGGGGACCTTTTTTAGTTTCGTTTTAGCCGTTGGATTGACCCATTCATATCGACCTTAGGTATCATATCTAAACTAGCATATAGGTTAGGTTTCATCATCGTTTGCATTTTGCATGACCTTATGACCATTTCATCATAGCCTTAGGTATGAACCCACTCTATTATGTCACAGAACCTTCTTGCTGTTTTAGAAGTGGCATGGTATGAGGGGTAGACCTTGACCTTATAAGGGTACCCTAGTTAGTGCCTTATTTGCATTTGGTGTCGATGTTGACGTTCTATCCTTTAGGGTGTGGGAGTCCGTTGTATAGTACTACCATGACATTTCGCAAGGGCCTCATACTCCTCTTGATCTTTTGCTGGCCTATTTCCCTTAGAACTCCCTTATGTCAAGTTGTAATTGCATTATCATGAGCTTTTCCTACCTTATTGAGCTTTATGCCGGCTTCCCTGGCATTGCACTTCAGCCATATAGCCCGAGTTTGTCTCATGTCTAGCCATGCAGAGCCATTTTATATATCCTTTGCAGCTTGATTCCCTTTTAACCAGGAGGGGATTTTCCCTCGAGTGTCGATATCCTACACATCTGTCCTTGCATTGAGCATAGGTATGTTCCACTGCTAGGAACTAGGTTGTTTTCCCTTATGACACTCGTCTCCTCCTAGTCTATAACTATAAATAAATTTAATTCTTTTTCAAGCTTTTTAAATATTTGAAAAAGTCCAAAAAAATAAAAAAAACCAAAAATCCAGACAAGGAAAGATGTTGTCTTTGGCAGCTATCGAGTCGTGTCACCTTTGAATAGAGCACTGTATATCACATCCATTTCTTGGGTTTATAGTTTGACTTTAGCAGCTGTACTCATTTATCTGAGTTTATCTCCATCGACTGGTTAAGATTCCAGTCCACATGGATCCTCTATCGATGCCTCTTGTGTCACAGAGATGCCCCAGTTTGTATATCTAGTCTATGCTTCCTTTGTTCAGTCATCATTTGTCGATATGCTCTTGTTCGAAGGAAGTTGAAGCTTGAGTCAGTCGTTCCTCAGTTATCTTGACTTTGCATGTTGGCCATTCCTGGTACAGTTACTGGTTCGTGCACCTTCTGATCAAGTCCTTCCACATTATACAACTTTGCTCAGTACCTCATGTTGGATGATGGGGGATTCCTTAATTCCCTCCTTCCAGCGGATTTCATCCCATCGAATTCAGATCATTTATTATGGGATTGGAATCTAGAGTCATTTTGAGTGCGTTGAGACTTGCAGTCATCAGTGGCAGGTTCTCTCGCCATTGACAGTCTTTGGGAATACATCAATGTCCCCTGATCGATGGATCCTCTCAAGTGTTTGACCTCAACACATTTATTCACACTTGTTAGTTTGCACTCTAGTACCTTGATTCCCATTTTCATTATCGGTGGGTGATCTTGCATCTGTTAACGGTATACATCAATGACCGGTAATCAGATGATGGACTACTATGTTCGACCTCGATACCTCTATTCACATAGTAGGACATGTACTCGTAGCAGTTTGTGTAGAAGACCTTCCAGATTGGTGGCATCTCTTATATCCTACCTCCTTGATCATGCCAGTGTTCATGAGATTTCAGCTCTCGTGACTTGATTCCAATATATGTCAGACATTTCCAGCCGTTATAGAGATCTTGATCTATTGTATATCTTCAATCATTATGGAGATCATGGTCCTTTGTATATCTTCATCATGGAGATTCTGATCTATGTATATTGTATGTGGTGATGACCACTTATGTGATATCTTGTATCATGCCTATTCATGGCCATTGTACTCTTATATATCCGGGACTGCTATATATATTTGCAGTATGTGCAGAGTTGTATTATTTTACTATCTTGATTGGGTGGCTGGTCTTCCTTTTGGGATCCTTCATCACTCCACTTCTGGGATGGACTTATAATGTATTTCGGCCATTGTATGACCCCTCTGACCTCACACATGAGGGGGCATCTGTTATAGTTGATTTTACCACTCCAGGTGAATCACACTTGTATGGCCTTTCCCTTGTCCCTCTGTAGACTCCTTAGACCTCTTGGACCATTTTTTGTCCTTTGATGTTTCCTAGACCATCCCTAAAAACATGTGAAAAATGATATACGCAACTTTTAAACCCTTAATCGCATGTATACACGGGTTTGACCCCTAAAACCGTGTACATCGGGATGTGTGCACAATCCAAATAATTTTGGAGTTTTCCTTGACATGGATTCGACTCACTTGACTCCTGGCCTTCCCTATGCCTTGAGATCGCTCGGATTCGACCTTTCATTACCCCTTTGAAAAGATATATAAGGAAATCTATGGTACATTGAAGGCATATGAGAGAATTGAGAGCAAAGAAACTATAGTCCATGGTTGCCAGAACTTATTCTTGAGTCTGCATCCCTTTGTCCCTTGGAGCATTTTTGTGTTCTTCCCAAGATTGCCTTTTGCTTGTGAGCTTGCTATCGAGAGATGGAGGATTGAGTCTGGTGGAGGCCCAAGTGGGGGATTCAGTTTCTCCCATTCACAGACATGCGGACAGAGGTTGTATCCATTGTAATCTCTGTTTTTATATTAATAGAAATATCTTTTCCTATCCAATAATGTATGTTTGAATGAATATTTTATCCATGGATGTTTTCAAATGCTTATACATTGTTGACTATATATGCTAGAATAGATCTAACACTAATATATATAGTATGCTTGTATTGTTTACTTGTTGTTGAGGAAGTAATCTATCAATTCAAGCTGAAGTTGGAAAGCTCAATGGGGATCTACTTCAACCGTCCGGAATAAGGTACGAGGTCTGATCCTTTAGTGTAAGATATTTTATTTCTATTGCATATTGGAAAGGATTGATTTCTGGAGTCAAGCTATCTATTGTGGTACCCCAAGCCATAGGAATTTGTCTCAGTAACAACCTTTCCTCAGATGTTAGTAGGTTTGTCCTACCATGCCGACAGATTTAAGTGCATAACCCTTCCCTGGATGGTAGTAGGTGTGTCCTACCATGCTGGTAGATGTAAGTGCAGAGCCCTTCCATGGATGGTAGTAGGTGTGTCCTACCTTGCTGGTGGATGTAAGTGCAGAGCCTTTCCATAGATGGTAGTAGGTGTGTCCTACCATGCTGGTGGATGTAAGTGCATGGTATTTCCCTAAATGGTAGTAGGTGTGTCCTACCATGCTACTGGATGTAAATGTTGGGGCCTTTCCCTCGATGGTGGTAGGTGTTTTCTACCATGCAAGTGGATTTAATTGTTGGAGTCTTTCATAGATGTTAGTAGGTGTGTCCTACCATGCTGGTGAATGTAAGTGCTAAAGCCTTTCTCAGATGGTAGTAGGCGTGTCTTATCATGCCGATGATATACATGTTCTTGATGAAGACCTACATGGAGGATAGGCCTACAACCAGCATGAAAAAGGGCTGGCTCTATAGAACCTCCTATGATGAGAAGAATTGAGAGATAACACCATTTGATCGAGATAGCGGGAGCAGTGATGATGATAATGATCTAGTGATGATCCAGCTTTGATGATGATTCAATGATGATCCAACCTTAATGATGATCCAGATTTGATCCAGTGACGAAGACTTGTGCTGATGAATCGTGTCAAGAGAATAACTTCCTAGTTAAGAGGGAGTGTTAATGTATTTGTAAGTTCGGAATGTATTCACTTGTATATTTTATATATTGTATTTCACTGGTCCCCAATGTTCCTATTGGGAGAACCATTAATGTAATCAATTCATGTAAAGTCACAGAGGTTAACCCTCCTAGTTGATCGGAGGGCAAAGTCGCCACAGTTTCAGGGAACTAGGGTTGTTAGACTCTCCTAGAGAAGTCATCCATGGTAAGTGATTGCCAAGTTGAAAATTAGTATAAATAGAGAGTGAGCCTCTATATTTGATACACACACTCACCCAGCTATAGCACATAGGTGAGAGAAGAGGATCTCACACAAGTGAGAGAGAGAACAACTGTTGGAGATCACCTTTCTATCTTTGGGTTTTACTGTTGCCATTGGTGCTCATTCTATCTCTGAGGAAATTGTGGGGTTTTCTCCTTTATGGTTTCCCCGAGGAAAATCTTTGTGTTTATTGTCTCTTGTGATTGATTTATATGAATGTTATTCTCTGAGATAAGATCCTAAGATAAAACTGTCTAATTGATAAAAATCTAACACAAACTTGAAACTAGAATTTTGTTTCCTATCTTTCTAATAAAAGGTGAAAAAATAGATCTCTAAAGGTAGGAAGAAATAGATCAAATTAATGTTTCCAATCAAAGAATAAAACAAAAAGTCTTTACAGATCATGAAACTTGAATTTCTTAGATATAAAATTAAGATTTAACCAAATAAAAATTTGAAATAAACTAAAACAAGACTAAAATGTTTTTATTTCTTATTTTTTATTTTCAAGTATTTTTCAATCTAGTAAAGAAGATCAAAGAAATTTTTTTTCTTTTAACTATTATGGAAATAAAAGATCAATTTTTATCTACTACAAATACTTAAGGAAATAATAACCCCAAAGAAATACACTCAAAACAAACTCAACACATGCACGCTAAAATAAAATGAAAATTTTCAAATTTTAATTAATACATCCATATAAAAGAGAAAGAGGTTTCAAGCAAAGAAACAAATGTAAAATTCGATGCAAGAAACATAAACTCTTATTTGAATGCAAGGAGAATATAAGTCAAAGAGACTGTAGAATATACGATTCGTGGCCCTCCTCGCCAGTGAGGGGGAATTCTTTTTAAAAAATGCACTTCATTTCGCTTAAAACGTAAGCTAAAAATACCCCCAACTATAGTATAGAATCAATCAAAAAGTTGGTTCTAGAAAGACAGACAATTGTAACAGTTTAGTAATAATTCAAGCAACAAGGCACTAAAAGGTCTAGGAAGAAATAAAGCTAAATTTCAACAGTGTGACACAGGATATAGATATATACTAGAGCATTAAAAACAAGGTGACGCACTCTAAAAAAGAGCAAAGTGCAGCGTTGACGCACAATGTAAAAAGGAAAAAATCCTCGGGTTAGTAGTGGTGCTCTATATCTAAACATAAAGTGCGACGAGTGACCAAAATATTGAAAAAAGAAATATTTGCTAGCAAATCAACAGACTTCAAGGTTTGATAACTAAAGTAGATTACACAACAAAATCTAAACAGTCAAATCTACCAATTGGATGTGATCTACCAAGTGAAAATTAAACTAGATCTAATCAGAAACAAGGCATACAAGCATAACTATAAATTAAATAATTCGATCCCCAATATGGTCACCTATATTGTTTCAAGACACTTTGTCAATGTGGATAAATACAAAGCACTCTAGTATAAATGAAAACCTTCCCATAGATTTATTAAATTACTTGCATGTGAACAATCCATACCTCTTTTCATATGGTTATCCTTATTAGCTTGAATATTTTGCACTCCTTATTGATGAATAGATAACCTGCAAAATATTCAAAGGAAACAAGAAACGAGTAGAAACTACAAGATAATTTAATATATCAAAGCAATCATACGAGGGAGAATTACTGGAAATGAGATTAAACTTCATTTATGGGAAAGGAAGAGATTAATGTATTAATATTAAAGAGGAATGTATTACAACCATATCATTAGAGGAAATTTGAGGTCTAAAATGGGCCTTGTAAGAAAACGTGCCAAAATAAGTTTTTGTGAGTTGGAATTCAAGAACCAATAGAATTTCAACAAAATAAGTCAACCATAATGGTTGAATTGACATATTTGTCATTAAAAAAAACTGCTTTTTTTGTTCGTATTTTCGACATATCTCATTGTGTTTTTACTCAAATTTCGATCAGGGGAGCTCATTGGATGCGAAATTTGATTCCGCATCCAACGAGTACCCACACTACATACTTTTGACGGACCCCACTACCCCAAAAACAAGAAATACCTGAAAAAACGTGATGATGATGTCATCATCACAATTTTTCAGGTATTTCTTATTTTTGGGGTAGCGGGGTCCATCAAAAGTATGCAGTGTGGATACTCGTTGGATGTAGAATCAAATTTTGCATCCAACGAGCTCTCCCGATCGAAATTTGAGTAAAAACACAGGGAGATATGTCGAAAATATGAACACAAAAAGTAGTTTTTTTCTTTCTTCCTCCAAAATTAATTAATATTATTTTATTATTTTAACTATTATTTTATTATTTTCCTTAGGAGGCCCATTTTAGACCCCAAAATTCCTCTAATGAGAGACTTGGTGTTGAATATTCATTCAAACATAGCCTTGCTTCAATATGTAAACCATCAAAGATCAGATCTCTAGCCTAATTTCTCCAACATTTGGTTGCTCTCCTTCTCGCTCTTTATCCCATGAGGTGAAGCTTGCATTTATAGGCCAAAAGAGATGAGGAATGGAGCAAAGAATTAAGGGAGAATGATGAGGTGGTATCATACTAAGTTTGGAGGCGAGTGAGATCCACCCTAAATGGAAGGGATAAACTTCCATGAGAGCCTCCTTTGAGAGACTTATTGAAACATTTTTTTCCCTTCGTACAGGCACCGACATGACCTATTCACAAGTAATGTCTGTCGGTGATGAAAAGTATGTCAATAGGGGGTGATGAACCTTGTTAGAGAGAAAATGGATTTGCCCTCACAAAACAAGGTTTTTTCAAAGGGAAAAACCTTAGAACTCATCTTCCAAAGAGTTTTGGCAAAGCACTTTAGGGATCACGATAAGGAAAATGTGTAGAAGGTTCGTGATCATGGCGAGGATGAAAATTCCATGTAATTGTGTTCCATGGTATTTTTCCATGGTAATATATGTAAATAATCCTTTACAAGGCCTGCGGAGGCTCTATTGTAAAGTGTCCTAGAGGTGAGTGGTGGCTAGATCACTTGGCCTAGCTTAACGGTTTAGGTCAAGGAATGTAATAGATCTGTTATGGTGGTTTTTCCCAGTTTTGGGTTTTCCATGTAGACATTGTGTGTCTATCTTAAATGCATTGGTATGTGGATTTTATTCTCTCATTATTAATTTTAGGTATGATCTCTTAATTCCTGAGAATAATCCTATCCAAATACAAACATGGGATCGGTTAACCAAAAAAATAGCAAATACCCTAACTACCTTAACTTTAAAATTGATTAACTCACTAATACAAGTAGAAATAGAGTAGATCACTATTATTTGAATGTCATGTCTTTGAGAGTATGTCACAGCTTGTTCATCTAGTTGTGAGGTAGTGTGGCCGAGGAAGCTACTGTCTGATCTGTTTGATCTCTAGTTTGATGCTACTTGTATATATTATGAAAACCAGAGTATTGTGAAGTTGTCAGAGAACCTAGTGTTCCATGACAAGTCAAAGCACATTGAGATCAAATATCACTATATCAGGGATATGGTGCAGAGAGGAGCAGTGAAGCTCTAGTATGTTGTGACGGATGAATAGATAGCTGATGTATTGACCAAGCCATTAGCTAGAGTGAAGTTTGAGTACTTCAGGGAGAAGCTTGGTGTTCTCCAAATCGAGGTTCCTTCCAAGGGGAAGAGATGAGTCCGTGAGCTTTTCTGACATGGTGGTAGGATTGCTTCCTCCCATGGTCAGATGTAAGTGATGTGCCCTTTTGACATGGTGGTAGGATTGGTTCCTCCCATGGTCAGATATAAGTGTTGTGCCCATTTGACATGGTGGTAGGATTGGTTCCTCCCATGGTCACATATAAGTGTTGTGCCCTTAGGACATGGTGGCAGGATTGGTTCCTCCCATGGTCAGATGCAAGTGCTGAGCCTTTCCCTGGATGGTAGTAGGTGTGTCCTACCATGCCGACGGATGTAAGTGCAGATCCCTTCCCCGCATGGTAGTAGGTGTGTCCTACCATGTTGACGGATGTAAGTGCAGATCCCTTCCTTGGATAGTAGTAGGTGTATGCTACCATGCTAGTGGATGTAAGTGCAAAGCCTTTCCACAGATGGTAGTAGGTGTGTTCTACCATGCTGGTGGATGTAAGTGCAAGTCCTTTCCATGGATGGTAGTAGGTGTGTCCTACCATGCCAGTGGATGTTAGTGATGGGGCCTTTCCCTGGATGGTAGTACACGTGTCCTACCATTCCAGTCGATGTAATTTCTAGAGCCTTTCAAATATGGTAGTAGGTGTGTCCTACCATGCTGGTGAATGTAAGTGCTAAAGCCTTTCTCGAATGGTAGTAGGTGTGTCCTACCATGTCGATGATATAAGCGATGTTGATGAAGACCTACATGGAGGCTAGTCCTAGAACCAACATGAAAAATTGATGGCTTTGTAGAACTTCCTATGACAAGAAGAATTGAGAGACAGCACCATTTGATCGAGAGAGCGGGAGCAGTGATGATGATGATGATCTAGCGATGATCCAACTTTGATGATGATCCAATGATGATCCAACTTTGATGATGATCCAGTGATGGTCAAGCCTTGATGATGATCTAGTTATGATCCAGCTTTGATGATGATCCAGATTTGATGCAGTGACGAAGACTTGTGCTGATGAATTGTGTCAAGATAATACCTTCCTAGTTAAGAGGGAATGTTGATGTATTTGTAACTTCGGAATGTATTCACTTGTATATTTTATATATTGTATTTCATTGGTACCCGATTTTCCTATCGAGAGAATCATTAATGTAATCAAGTCATGTAAAGTCATAGAGGTTAACCCTCCTAGTTGATCGGAAGGAAAAGTCCCCATAGTTTCGCGGCAGTAGGGTTATTAGACTCTCCTAGAGAAGTTAGCCCTGCTAAGTGATTGTCAAGTCGGAAATTAGTATAAGTAGAGAGTGAGACTCTTTATTTGATACACACACTCACCCAGCTATAGCGCATAGGTGAGAGAAGAGGACCTCACACAAGTGAGAGAGAGAACAACTGTTGGAGATCATCTTTCTGTCTTTGGGTTTTACTGTTGCCATTGGTGCTCATTCTATCTCTGAGGAAGTCGCGGGGTTTTCTCCTTTATGGTGCCCCCAAGGAAAATATTTGTGTATATTGTCTCTTGTGATTGATTGTTGTGCATGTTATTCTATTAGATAAGATCCTAAGATAATGCTATCTAATTGATAAAACTCTAACACAAACTTGAAACTAGAATTTTGTTTCCTATCTTTCTAATAAAAGGTGAAAAAATAGATCTCCAAAAGGTAGGAAGACAAAGATCAAATTAACCTTTCTAATCAAAGAATAAAACAAAAGGTATTTACAGATTATGAAGCTTGAATTTTATTAGATATAAAACTAATATTTAACTAAATAAAAATTTGAAATAAACTAAAACAAGAATACAAGTTTTTTTTTAATTTTCAAGTATTTTTCAATCTAATAAAGAAGATCAAAGAAAAACTTTTTCTTTTAACTATTATGGAAAGAAAAAATCAATTTTTATCTACTAAAGAGAATTAAGGAAATAACAACCCCAAGGAAAGAGACTCAAAACAAACTCAACACATGCACTCTAAAATGAAATGCAAATTTTCAAATTTTAATTAATACAACCACAGAAAAGAGCAAGAGGTTTCAAGCAAAGAAACAAATGTAAAATTTGATGCAAGAAACATAAACTATTCTTTGAATGCAATGAGCATATAAGTCAAAGAGACTGCAAAATATACAATTCGTGGCCCCTCTCGGCTATGAGGGGGAAGTATTTTTAAAAAATGCACTTCAGTTTGCATAAAACATAAGCTAAAAACACCCCCAACTATAATATAGAATCAATCCAAAAGCTAGTTCTAGAATGACAAACAATTGTAAGAGTTTAGTAATAAACCAAGAACTAAAAGGTTTGGGCAGAAATAAAGCTAAATTTCAACAGTGTGACACAGGATATAGATATATACTAGAGCGGTATAAACAAGGTGACACACTCTGAAAAAGAGAAAAGTTCAGCACTGACTTACAATATAAAAATGCAAAACGCGTTAGGCTAATAGTGGTGCTCTATATCTAAACATAAAGTGCGACGGGTGACCAAAAATTTGAAAAAAGAAAGTTTTGTAAGAAAATCAACAAACTTCAGGGTCTGAAAAGTAAAGCAGATTACACAACAAAATCTAAACAGTCAGATCTACCAATTGGATGTGATCTACCAAGTGAAAATTAAACCAGATATAATAAGAAACAATGCATACATGCATAAATATAAATTAAATAATTGGATCCCCAATATGGTCACCAATTTTGTTTCAAGACACTTTGTCAATGTGGAAAAATACAAAGCACTCTAATATAAATGAAACCCCTTCCCTAGATTTATTAAATTACTTGCATGTGAACAATCCATACCTCTTTTCATATGGTTATCCTTATTATCTTGAATATTTCACACTCCTTATTGATGAATAGATAACCTGCAAAAGATTCAAAGGAAACAAGAAACAAGTAGAAACTACAAGATACTTTAATATATCAAAGCAATTGACGAGGGAGAATTACTGGAAATGAGATTAAACTTCATTTATGGGAAAGGGAGAGATTAATGTATTAATATTAAAGAGGAATGTATTACAACCATATAGAGCCTTGGTGTTGAATATTCATTCCAGCATAGCCTTGCTTCAATATGCAAACCATCAAAGATATGATATCTAGCCTAATTTCTCCAGGATTTGGTTGCTCTCCTTTTCGCTCTCTGTCCCATGAGGGGAAGCTTCAATTTATATGCCAAAAGAGATGAGGAAGGGAGGAGAAGATTAAGGGAGAAGGATGAGGTGGTATCACACTAAGTTGGGAGGCAAGTGAGATCCACCCTAAATGAAGGGATAAACTTCCACAAGGGTCTCCTTTGAGAGACTTCTTGAAATATGTTTTCCACTTCGTATAGGTACCGACGCACCCTATTCACAAGTAAAGTGTGTCGGTGATGCAAGGGATGTCAATATGGGGTGACACACCTTGTTAGAGAGAAAATGGCTTTACCCTCACAAAACAAGGTTTTTTCAAAGGGAAAAACCTTAGAACTCATATTCCAAAGAGTTTTGGCCAAGCACTTCAGGGATCACGACAAGGAAAATGTGTAGCCTAAGTTCGTTATCATGGGGAGGATGAAAATTCGATGTAATTGTGTCCCATGGTATTTTTCCATGGTAATGCATGTAAAGAAGCCTTTATAAGGCATGAGGAGGTTCCATTGTAAAGTGGCCTCGAGGTGAGTGGTGGTTAGATCACTTGTCCTAGCTTAGCGTTTTAGGTCAAGGGATATAATAGATCTATTATGGTGGGTTTTCCCAGTTTTGGGCTTTCCATGTCGACATTGTGTGTCTATCTTAAATGCATTGGTATGTGGATTTTATTCTCTC
Organism: Pseudotsuga menziesii; assembly: GCA_001517045.1. NCBI lineage: Eukaryota > Viridiplantae > Streptophyta > Pinopsida > Pinales > Pinaceae > Pseudotsuga > Pseudotsuga menziesii. Next base: position 15,302 of record LPNX010950368.1, on the reverse strand, counting down.
ATTATTAATTTTAGGTATGCTCGCTTAATTCCTAAGAATAATCCTATCCAAATACAAACATGTGATCGGTTAACTAGAAAAATAGCAAATACCCTAACTACCTTAACTATCAAATTGATTAACTGACTAGTACAAGTAGAAATAGACTAGCTCACTATTATTCGAATGTCATTACTATCTATTAGTAGCCATAAAATTTAGGAGTCCATACCTAGAAACAAACCCATTTACATGCTCTTCTAACCAAACAAAACTTTGGAAACAAATCCAAGCCTTGTTTAGAAAGTATTACTTGTTTTGTTTAAATCCTTGTAAATGTGCTTATATAATGTGATCATATCAAACTATGTGGACTTTTCTTTGAAGACTTATTTCACATTTAGGTTGGAATTTGGTTTCATAAAAAAATGCTTTTCAGTTTTGATCATTTATGTACCATGGGGTGTGAGTATTTCTAACCTGCATTGTTTGCTTTTTTTTGTACTTTAGGATGTAAAATTTTTATGTCCAAATAATTATGTCTATATGAACAATAGGCTTATATACGTTATTTTGTAGATTTTCTTCAAGCTTTATTAAAATATCTTATTAATAATTTTAATATGTATACACATATGTTGTTAATATTACACAATTTCATCACATGATTTTATAATATTTCACCGACTTAGAAGAATTTTAGTGGTTTATGATGTTTTTGTTTTAATCACAAAGGAGAAGTAGGGGAATGCCATTCCCCTCTTACTCTCTCCATTTATTCAATGTGACAATAGTCCTTTTCTCCTCAACAAGAGATGAAAAAGATCTTAAATCCATCTGCTTTATATTGCAAAGAACCACTCAAAATTCTATATTTTCAATTGTTGTTTTTTTCTTAATAATAAAGAGGTAGAAAATACCTCCTCGCTATCTCTATATTTCTTTTTTCTTTAGATTATAAAATAAAACATATTAACATTTTACTTTGTGTGGTTGTTTTTTTCACACTTTGTTTGATGTTTCTTAACATATCTTTGTACCTCTAGGTGCAAGTGTGTCTTGGAATTTAATTCGGCCCAATAAATACATTTCGTCGTCCTATAATGACCCAATTAAAGTGTGAAGCGTCATAGTTTGTCTTAAATTCACCTTGAAAATTACATGTTTTCAGAGTTCTTTTTGTTGTTGTCTTCCATTGCAAGTGCATGCAAGTTAAATATAGTTGGGTAGCAGGGTATCTAGAGGACACCTTATTATATAAAATATAGTTTGGTGATTGGATATTTAGTGTGGATATAAATGCTCCCTTAATGCACATTGCATTTTTCTCCATATCTTAAATATAGTTGGGTCACCCAATCCATATAAATGCTTTCTTAATGCATATTGCATTTTTATCTAGAATATTTTCTAAAAAGTTCAACTAAATCTAAAATTTAGACCATATATTCTTATAAACATGAGTTATATTTATTAAACACTTATCCCATTATTTTATAATTCACATTAATAACCCATATTCATTATCAAATCCATTGTCAAAAATAAATTCTCATCCATCTTTGATCTTAAAGCCACATAATGTGATCAAATTTGACAATATCATGTGACGGTTGATGAGCTCGAAATCCACATAGAGAAGTAATCAGATTTGACAAAGTACTAAATACCCTCACAACAACTAAATACCCCGTATTTGCCGGAATCCTCATACCTATGGTCATGAATTTTTTTATAGAATTTTCAAAACTTATAACTAAATACCCCGTATTTGTAG
>LPNX010950364.1:756095-864484 GCA_001517045.1 Pseudotsuga menziesii | reverse complement strand
AGGCTAAGTGAATGAATGTTCACTTTAGCCCAAATGTGCCCTAATCCCAAGAAAATAAAGACTTTTTAATTTGAATGATGAATAAAAGCAAGGAGAGAATGATCAAACATGTAGATCTTTTTAAAGCACTTGGATCTCATCAAGCATGCGATTACTGAAAAAGCGTACTTGACTCCAAGAGAAGAAGATGCAGCTGAGCTCGAACTTCTGCTTGGTTGGATGGAAGGATCTGCAAAATAACACTCATAGACTTGCCATACAAAGATTAGATCATGTATTGTTCACAAATTTAAATAAAGAAGAGCATGAACTACAATTGAATAAAACAATGCTCTTTTTTAAATTCTAGAAGTAAATCAATAAACAGCTAACTTGCAAACCGCAAATACCTGTTCTTATGTGCTTACAGAAGCCTTCTAAAGCATAACATCATAATCTCAAATAAACAAGAAAGAACAACATTAAAACAACATCACCTCATCCATCAAGTGCAATCATCCAAAGAATCACACCACATGAGCCTCCAAAGATTTAATTTTATTCCAATGGTTGCATAGAAGCAACAAGCAATTACAAAAGTTTCACGAGAGTTTCTCTACACAAAAATCCATCCCAATAGAGCTGAAAGAGCATCTTTTTAACAAATGAGAGAGTGTTAAAACCCTAAAACCAAAAAACCAACCCTAACCAGCTTAGCCACCTAACAAAGAGCCCAGACCTAAACTGGAGAACTGGGAGTGAGGGGAGGCCTCCACCCAGGCAAGGCGCCCCCACTCCAAACCTGTGCACTGAAAACAAGCCAAGGATGAACCCACATGTGTGATGTAGGTAAGCTCATCCTTAGGTCTGGCTGGAGCCTCTGTTAGGTTTGGGAAGCCCACTGATGGTGCAAGCTTTATTCTTCACCTCGATCAAATCATCGGACCAATGAGAGCTCTCCATCTCATCTTTAGCTGGAGATGACATGTCTAATAACTGATAATAAATTAATTGCTCTCTTAATGATGACTGAAGCTGAGTTATGAATCATCATAAGTGTTCCATGAGATGTCATTTAGCCTTTTATTTTATTAAACTTGATTTAATTTGGAGAGTTTTAGTTTTCTCCAAAATAATCATTTTTTTTAATAAAAATCATTTTTTAATAAAAATCATTTTTTAATAAAAATCATTTTTTTACTCAAAACTGGCTTTTTTGAGTAAAAAGGCATTATGTGTCGGATTGCTGATCTGAAAGTTGGTTCTGACTAGCTGGCTGATCAAGAATGATTTTTGGCTTAAGTTTAGAGCCTTCAATCACTGAATTCTGAGTCCGGATCATGAACGGGTTTTTTCCATTTAATTTACGGAAAAATTAACCCAAAAAACTTAGGAAAAGTAATAAAAATTAAAAAATAATTTTTCACTGTTCGAAAAAGATTTTTTTGAAATTTTTTTATGTGTCCAGATGACTTAGGACATGACCATGATCTATCTAAATAATGTCTAGTAGGCTTATAACACTCAGTTGGGCTCTAATAACCCCCCAAGGCCCAGAATTCAACATCGGGCATTCCAGCTTTGGAGGAAGCGGGAGAAAACCTCGTCAACTATACTCGGCTAAAGGCAAAGCATAATTGTCAGGGGCAAAAAACTCCCTGGAATACCCTATTTGAGATTCTACATCTCAGGAGACCGAACCACTCAAAAGTATCTTACTAGCACATTTTATTACAAACCCCGCGGGGCCATGGTCAAAATTATTCAAATAAAAAAGTGACTAGCCAATATTGGCTAGACAAGCAGACGGATCAACTGATACACTGGAATCAGACTTTGAACAAGTCTTTCAACTGGCGGCTCCTCAAGTAACCCAACTTATGGTACAAAAAGTTGGATAACAGGGAGATAACTCTAAAACTGAAACTAAGGGAAAGGATAGAATAGATCTTGACCATGGTTCCTTCAATATTTTTTCGTATGTCCCAGGCCTTGCTGCTAATATCTTGTCAGTCTATCATATGACCCACACTGGGTCTCCTAAGAAAGTTTTTTTTACTCCCAATGATGTTGAAATATATGATATTTCAAATGGTATATTCATTGCTAAATATTTTTTGGTTCACGGTTTGAAAGTGTTCAAGTTATCACACTTCATGCCCTTCTCAAACCCCTATGCTATCATAATTCATGCTAATGAATCCAAGAATATTTGGAATGAGAGGTTTGGCCATCTAAATTACAAATATATTTCCTATTTTTGTGACAAACACATGGTCATAGGGTTTCCAAATATCAAGTTTTCCAAAGGAGTTTTTCAAAGTTGCATTCTAGGAAAACACCAAGAGCATAAGTATGAGAGATTCAGTCATGAGCGAACCTCTGCACCTCTTGAGTTTATCCACAGTGACAATGTTGGTACTTTTCCTCATATTTCCATGATTCAATCCAAGTATGTCCTAACCTTCATTGATGACGTTTCCATATACTATTTTGTTTACTTCCTCAAGCATAAGTCTGAATTTTTTGACCTCGTCAAGGTTTTTAAAGCCTTGGTTGAGAACCAGTCTAGAAGGAAACTCAAGATACTCATATATGATAATGGTGGTGAGTATTTCAAGTCTAAGTTAATTCAATATTGTGAAGATGTGGGTATCCATCTGCATCACTCTATTCCCTACACACCTCAGCAGAATGGTGTTGTTGAGAGGAAGAATAGATCTCTCAAGGATATGGTTACTTGTATGATGGAGTCCAAGACTTTTCCACAAAATTTTTGGGCTGAGGATATAAATTGTGCATCCTACATCTAGAATGGTGTGCCACACAAGCATATTAATGGAATCATTCCTTTCTAATCTTGGAGTGGACACAAGCTTGATGTGTCTCATTTCAGGATTTTTGGCTCTAAAGCTTGGGCTAGAATTCCAACAGAAAAGAAGAAGGATTTGGAGCCCCAAAGTCAAGAGTACATATTTTTTGGATATTATAAATATTAAGAAGGATATAATCTTATCAACATGAACACTCAAATATCCTTTATTGAAAGGAGTCTTCATTTTGAATAAAATCCCATGCCAGCAGCAGAAATTGGAGAGTCCTCTTCACCACCACCACCTCTGATTGTAAGTGAAGAGGTTGATAAGTTTTCTTATACTAATATTTCTGATAATTATGATTTAATTTCATATCCTAACACACCTACAAGTCCAAATTGGGAATCAAATACCATTCGTGCAGCTGGGGAACTAGTTGGGAATCCTAGTGATCCTAGAACAACTAGATCTCAATTCGAGAGTGTCATTTCTCTCTGGGGCCCCTTATTTTCTTAAAAGTGTTATATAATGGTTGAATAATATCCAAAAAAATTTGAATAATAATCATAATATCCAATATGGAAAACATCCATGAAGGAGGAATACCATTCGCTCCAGAAGAATGAGACATGGGAACTAGACAATCTCCCACCATGGAGAAAGCTAGTCAAGTGCAAATGGGTATTCAAGACAAATTTTGTTGCCGATGAATCTCCTATAAATTATAAAGAAAATTTAGTGTCCAATGGATTCTCCCAATTCCAAGGAATTTATTACAATGAGACCTTTGCACCAGTGGCAAAGATGGACTCCATAATACTAGTTTTGGCCATTACAGCTTCCAAGCAATGGGAGGTACATCACATGGATGTGAAAAGTTCATTTATATATGGATATATCAAAGAAGAGATATATATGCAGAATCCATAAGGGTTTTTTACTAACCCATCTCTTGTGTGCAGGTTGAAGAAATCACTGTATGAGCTCAAACAAGCTCCCAGATCTTTGTATGCCAAGATTGATAGCTTTCTGATATCACGGAAATACTATAGATGCATTTATAATAGAAATGTCTATTTGAAGCTGATTCATGGTTCAATTATAATTATTGTTTTGTATGTGTATGACCTTCTGATCACATGAATTTCAATGAAATAAATTTCCTCCTTGAAGGGTGCAATGAACCATGCCTTCTCCATGACAGATTTGGGATTGTTAAGCTAATTTTTGGGGCTTGAAATTTTTCAAGCAAATATTGAAATAAAAGTACATAAATCCAAGTATGATTCAGACCTATTAAAAAATTTAAACATGAAGGATTCCAATCCAACCAATACTCTTTTCCTTTCAGGATTTAATCTTGAAGAAGCGTAGTCCAATCCATTGTTAAACAACACACTATATAAACAACTGGTTGGTTGTATTCTTTATTTGAATCATACTCAACCTGATATATATTATTCAGTGAGTGCAACTTCCAGACACATGGATCAGCCTCATGAAATCCATTGGAGGGAAGAAAAAATAATCCTAAACTTTGTACAAGGAACAAGAACAAATGGGATTCACTATGTTGCAAAGTTTGACCTAGAGTTAGTTGGTTTTATTGATTCTGATTGGGAAGGTGATAACACTGATAGAAAATAAACTTCTAGATATGTGTTTATTCTTTTCATATGTACCAATCATCTACTCAAGTAAAAAGAAAATTGTTATTTTACTTTCATCTACAGAGGCATAATACATAGGAGTTGTGATGCAACAACTAAATGTTTGTTGTTGCAAGGTATACTTGGAGAGTTTGGGATTGAATCTAAGAATTATACAGTCATCTATTGTGAAAACCAAATTACCATTAAAATATCAACTAATATAGTACCAAGGAAGTGAACCAAACACATAGAGATCCATATGCACTACAACAGAGGGCTTGTGCATGATGGGATCAATGCTATGCATTATTGCGCATCATCTGAGCAAGTTGCAGACATCTTCACCAAGGTGTTTTCTGAGAATACCTTCATCAATATCAAATCACTACCAGAAATAGCTAATCATGTGGTGAATACTGATTGAAGACAATATTTCATACAATTTTTTTCATGTCCATGTTTAAGGTAGGAATTTCCCCTTTGTGGTTTTTCCTTATTCCTTGTTTTGGATGGACAAGCAGTATGTAAAGGGTGACTAATCCTTGTTTATAGGAATTATATCTCTGATATATTTATGATATTTTACATAATTAAAGATTAATAGGGGGTGTTATAATAATCAAAACCCATTCACATACTTAGCATATAAAATTTAATCATTTTGGTTAAATTCCTAGGTTCTGCACTAGCTAGTTGGCATCCACTTGATTCCTTGTGGTCAAACTTGCCTAAAATTCCTCCATGAGTGCTTTGGAAATATTTTGGACGAGGTTCTGGAAAACCATTAGACTTTCCAATTTAGTAAGTGTGCATTCCTGCCTTATCCAAATTTTCCTTCTTTTTCAACAGCTTTTAAGTAAAAAGGTGAAAGCTAGTTTTAAGGAAACTGCCTTGTTTTTTACACAAATCCCCCTCCTTTTTCTCTTATAAAACCACGAGTTTGTCCAATTTCCTTCACTTATCAGCTGATACAACTCATTCATCCTATTTGTGACCTTCTTGGCATATTAGGAAAGTGTTTTATTCACCTAAGGGGGATTTTGACTAGTTTAGTAACCTTTCTTTTGTGCTGATTCGAATGGCATCTTAATGCATTCGAGTCTCTGATGTAATTATATATTTGGAAAGATTGGTTTTTCATAATTTTGGATTATGTAAACTTATTCAATAGAATTTTGTGTTATGCACCATATACAGTCTTCATTTTGAGTGAATCTATGTATGTTTTTTAAGCAATTTTGTGAGTTCAATTTATCTAGGTTTGGGCTTAATTTCCACACACTTCTTCTTCACTTTCTCATAATATCTCTCACACAATCATAGATATTGTTTTTAAAATGATACATTATAATACACAGTTGTATTACAATTCCTTCCTTTTATAAAGGGAATACCATGGGAAAATACCACGAATTTCCCAAAACCATGGACCCATAAATCACCCATTATTGACCAAGTCATTACTTTGAAATTATAAAATTTTACAAGGAAATTTTTCCTAAATTTGCGTTACGGGGGTGCTGCAACTGAACCCCTACTAAGGGGGAAGGTGCTCCCAACTTAGTTGTTTCGGCCCCCTTGGACCCCCCTGATNCCCCCCCCCTCCCCCCACATCAGGTGGTGGGATATAAAAAATGTCTAAAATAACATCTGTAAATCAGGAAGATTAGGATCCACAACCAACAATCTCCCACTTGGAGACTGGTGGCAACAACTCCATCACTGTTGCACTTGCTAGACTATGCTCTGAACCTTGGACCTGGAAAATTTCTCATCTTCACCTTCATGCTTGAAGGATAATAGAAACTGAGCAGGAACTCAATTTCTCTATGGTTACTATAACCTTTGTCAATGTGTCTGCAGGATTCTGGGTAGTATGTATCTTTTCCATCTTTAACAGTTCATCTTCTAGAATAGATCTTATGAAATGGTACTTGAGTTTTATATGTTTATTATTTTAATGAAAGGTTGAGTTCTTTATAAGATGAATGGAACTATGGTTGTCACTATACAAATTACAATTCTCCTGCTTCTTACCCAATTCCTCCATAAACCTCTGCAACCAAGTCATATCTTTACTAGCCTCTATAGCAGCAACATACTTTGCTTGCATTTTTGAAAGTACAACAACCTTTTGTAGTTTTCAAATCCAACTTACTATTGTTCCACCTACAGTAAAAACATACCATGTGGTTCTCTTCCTTTTGTATTTATCTCATGCCATATCCACGTCAACATATCCCTGTAGAACAATGTCTAGAACTCAAAAACATAAATCATGAGAAGTGGTACCTCTCAAATACATGAGAATCCACTATACTGTATTCCAATTTTCTTTACCTCGATTGTTCATATAATTACTCACAACTCCGATTGCATGTTCAATATATGGTATTCTACACACCATGGCATACATTAAGCTGCCAACTATCGATGAATATGGAACCTTGGACATGTATTATATCTCCTCCTGTGTCTTGGGACGCATTTCCTTTGTTTGAAATGGATGGGAAAAGGTGTACTAACTGGTTTTTCATTACGCTTTCTAAACCTCCCCAACACCTTTTCTATGTAATCACCTTGAGATCATGTTAATTTGTGATTTTTCCTATCTCTCGTTATTCTCATACCAAGGATTTGCTTTGCAGCACCCAAATCCTTCATCGCAAACAATTTAGCTAGTTTCCTTTTGAGCACATTTATATCATGCATGCTAGATGTTGCAACAAGCATGTCATCCACAAACAATAACAAGATAATATATCTTCCATTATCTAGCCTCTTGAAATAATTACAGTGGTCAGAATGGGATATACTATAACCCTGTTATGTCATAAACTTATCAAATTTTAGATACCACTGGATTGGATCTTTCTTCAAGCCATACAAGCTCTTCTTCAACCTAAAAAACAAGTTCTCCTTCCCTTTGACCCCATACCCTTGTGGCTTCCGCATATAAATCTCTTCCTCCAAATCCCCATGGAGAAAGGTTTTTTTACATCTAACTGTTCAAGATGAAAATATTCTACCGCCACTAGAATTTAAATAGTCCCAATTGAATTCATTTTAACAACATGAGAAAATATTTCATCAAAATATATATATTTCTTTTGTGCAAACCCATTTACAACTAGTCTAGCCTTGTACCTCTTCTTTCCTCCTTCCTTCAACCTCTAAACCCATTCATTATGCAATGCTCTTTTACCTATAGGAATCTCAACTAAATCCCATGTCTAGTTTCTTGTCAATGAGAACATCTCTTCATCCATTCCTTGCTTCCACTTATTTTTAGCTTCCACCTGCATTGCTTCTTCATAATATTTTGGTTCACTAGAATTAGTCATCAATAAATAATACAGTGAAAGAGAGAATCGTTCATGGGGTATACTTAACCCGGTATATCTTCTTACACTTGTAGGAGTTTGATGTACCTCCATCTATTCTTGATTTTCTAGAACCTTTGGAACTTCATTTTCTTTAATTTCATCAAGCACTGTGTACTTTGTGTTTTCCTTTTCCTCTTTCTTTCCCTGCAACTCATCTTTGTACATAAGCTTTTCATTGAATACTACATCTCTACTCCTAATTATTTTGTTATTTTCATAATCCCATAAGCGATAACCAAAAGCATCAACCCTATATCCAATAAAAGTGAATTTCTTGGATTTAGCCTCAAGCTTCTTTCTATTTTCTTTATCAATATGGAAAAATTATTCCTAACCAAAAGTTCTGAGAAATGAGTAGTTTACCTTTTTACCTGTCCATGCCTCCTCTAGAATTCCACTATCCAAAGCGCTTGAAGGCGCTCAATTTAATAAATAAACAATAGTATCTACAGCATCAACTAAAAACTGTAAGGGAAACCCTGGATACAATCTCATACACCTTGCACACTCTATAATTGTCTTATTAATCCTTTCTGACACACCATTTTCTCGTGGTGTTCTTGGGGCTATCTTCTTTCTACGAATCACATTGTATGAACCGTAACTATCCAAATCCTTGCTACAATATTCACCTCCATTATCATATCTGAGACACTTCAATCTTTTTATTGTCTCATTCTCAACTGAAGCTTTCCACTTCTTAAAAGTAGAAAACACATCATATTTCTATCTAATTCAATACACCCAAGTTTTTCTAGTTCTATCATCAATAAAGGTAGCATAATAATGAGAGCCACCAGGAGATTGTGCATGATTCCATCCCCATACATTTGTATGCACAAGCTCTAACATTTCACTCTTATTTTGTTTCCCAACCCTGAGAAATATAACTCTCCTATGTTTTCCATAAACACGGTTCTAACATATTTCCAAACTTACATGCTCCAAATTTGGAAGCAATTTCCTTGAGTGTGTTAGATTTTTATCATTTAAGCAATATGATCTTAAGATCTTATCTGAGAGAATAACATGCACAACAATAATCACAAGAGACAAGAGACACAAAGAGTTTTCCTCGGGGAAACCATAAAGGAGAAAACCCCGCAACCTCCTCAGAGATAGAATGAGCACCAATGGAAAAAGTAAAACCCAAAGACAGAAAGATGATCTTCGATGACTGTTCTCTCTCTCACATGTGCAAGCTCTCTTCTCTCACTCATGTGCCACAGTTGAGTGAGTGTGTTTTTCAAATAGAGAGGCTCACTCTCTATTTATACTAGTTTTTGAATTGATAATTACTTACCAGGGCCGACTTCACTAGGAGAGTCTAATAACCCTAGTGCCCCTCAACTGTGGGGACTTTCCCCCCTGATCAACAAAGGAGGGTTAACCTCTATGAATTTACATGAATTGATTACATTAATTATTCTCCCAATATGAACATCGGGTTCCAATGAAATATAATACATAAGATATACAAGTGAATACATTTCAAAGTTACAAATACATCAACACTCCCGCTTAATTAGGAAGGTATTCTCTTAAAACAATTCATCAGCACAAGTCTTCATCATAGGATCACCATCAAAGCTGGATCATCATCAAAGTTGGATCATCATCAGATTGGATCATCATCATCATCACTCCTCCCACTATCTCAAGCAAATGGTGCTAACTCTCAATTCTACTCGTCATTGGAAATTATACAAAGCCAGCCCCTTTCCATGTTGGTTGTAGGCCTAGCCTCCATGTAGGTCTTCTTCTTCAATGCTTATATCATCGTCATGGTAGGACACACCTACTACCATCCGAGAAGGGCTCCAACACTTATATCCATCGGCATGGTAGGACAAACCTACTACCATACGGGAAATGATCCAGCACTTACATCCACTAGCATGGTAGGACACACCTACTACCATCTAGGGAAATACCCCTACACTTACATCCACTGGCATGGTAGGACACACCTACTACCATCCAAGGAAAGGATCTAAACTTACATCTGTCAGGATGGTAGGACACACCTACTACCATCCAAGGAAAGGCCCCATCACTTACATCCATCGGCATGGTAGGACACACCTACTACCATCCAAGGAAAGGCCCCATCACTGACATCCACTGGCATGGTAGGACACACCTACTACCATCCAGGGAAAGGATCTACACTTGCATCCGATGGCATGGTAGGACAAACCTACTACCATTTGGGCAAAGTGTTGATGAAATTGTCATTGATGCCAACATGGGCTTGTAGTGGCCTTTGAGATGTCCTTGGACCTTTGTTGGGTCATAAGGATGTGGTCATGAGGTCTTGGAGAAGGCACACTTGGTTTCCTATGATCAAGGGTTTGAATATGGAAGGTTGCTGATGGTGTGGCTCAGGTGTGTGGAGTTTTTGATGAACAAGTCCTTGCTCATGATGCTTCTATTATTTGAAAGGTCACATAGATGAAGCCCTTACCCTTGATGTAGTCTTGGTTTGTGAATATTTGATATGCTACTCATCATGGTGCCTTTGCATATGATAGCTTGGGTATTGAAACCCAAGTGTGGGCATTCGGGGTCTTGGAACCCTTGTAATTGGCTCTAGGGAAAATCAAGGTTAAAGACACCCCTCATGATAATGATGGCATGGCTTATGAAGTCAAACCCTTGGAATTGATGAAAGCTGGCGGTGAACTTGATGGAGTATGGTCAACAAACCTTAAGGCTTGACCATTGACGAATATTTGTATTAAAAACATCAAATTTGGTATGTCGTCCCAATAGAAATTTATGAAGTCGGCTCAGTCTAACAATTTTTTATGTCAGCTCAGAATTAAAAAGTGATGTCGACCCAATAAAGTTTAAGTCGGCTCATATTTTAAAATTATTTTTTTATATCAGGTTGGCCCTAAAATGAGGTAAAAATTAGTATAAATACCCCACGCAAGTCTTCTTTTTGCTATGGAAATTTTTGTGGGATAGCTCTGAAATATTGTCTGAGGCAGCCGCAGGAGAATTTCGGGGCAGCATGAAATTTTTGGGACGGTTTGGCCAGCAGAACTAACGCAGAAGAAGCAGCAGTCTGAACGTCTTCTTTGGAAATTCGTGGGAGCAGGAGTCTGATCATCATTTTTAATGACAGCTGCAGCAGCATCTTTATGTGTTCATGTCAAAGGTGTTATTTGAGAGTATCCTCGTTCTTTCCCCTAGCTACTTGTCTCATACGTGAAGTGCTGAAAAAGAAGATTTTCGAGTTAGATAAACATTGTGGTGTCTTTGTATATTTCAATGAGAGATCGTATTCTACTGGCAGAGAGATTGTTCAATATCAAGATTTACATAGGCAAGGTTGTAGTTAAAATTGTAACATTCAACCAAATTCGAAGATGTGATTGTGAAAGAAGATTGGTGCAGTAAAAACGGCAGCCAAAGACGGTTTAAAAATCATTCCATTAGGGCATGAAATAGTCCAGAGTATTTCACCAAATCCAGAAAGCCCTAAGGAGCCATACAAAGATTCTGATGATGGTAGACATCGTATTTTTTATTGGAGCAGCAACAACATAGGAACAAGTTGAGGCAGTCGAGTTGATTTTTTTTGTGACATAGGCTCTGTTTTTACGTTGAGCCGAGGTAAGAAATTCAGTTGTAAAAAGGAGATTTCATAGCAGCAAATTGAATTATGTAGACGTTTATTTTATGTCTGAACTTCGGGTATGTGACAGCCTTTGAAGTAGCCGAGTCAAGAACAGAAATTTGAAAGTTTAGAGTTTGCATTCTGTCCAAAAATTCGGGCTTGGGAAAGATTGACATAACTCAGAATTTGGGGATAAGTCTGAGCCAGCGAGGGTTTATTGATGACAGTCTGAGTTTGTGGGTGTCTGTTTTGATGCATGAACAGCGATCCAGTTCTATGCAGGACAGCTGAATATACTAACTCACTCTTATCTTGAGTTGTGAATCAAGACAAGGCTTATTGCTCAACTTAAGAAGAGTTTTTAGAGCAGCCTTGTGAGGTAAATTGATAGAGACTTAAAGTCCGAGTTTGAAGTATTGTGGTCAATCATATTTGAGGGCATAACTGAAGCATATGCTTGGTGAGCATCCTTAAGGTGGAAGTCTATACTTTTTGACAGTATTAAGACTGATGTTTGCACAGTAATTTGGACAGCCAAAAGAGCATAAAGAACAGTTTGTAATCCATCTGGTTGTGGAGTCTTTGTAGCTGAACTTGAGAAATTTTTCAGAGCTAATGCTGTGAAGATCTTAGAACAGAACTTCTGAAGAATTTATGATGCCAATCTTGTCAAGAATCCTGGTTCAGAACTGTTGGTAAAAGTGTAGATTTGATACACAATGAGAGTGACACACAGGGTGAGATCATGATGTAGTGTATGCATGAGTGTCTTGGTTGTACATAGAAGACTTGACAGTCTCTCTTGGAGAAAAGTATATGCCTGAATGTGAGATACTTGACTGTGAAATATGGCATGTATATCTTCATCTTGATAAGCAACCAATGAAGATGTTGATGATGATGACAGCTTGACATCTACAGCAGTAGTAACTATGATTTTCATAAACAACAAGTGTGATGATATGAATGCTTAGTCAATGATGTGGCAGTACTTATGAATTTACATAGTGTTGAAGGCAAGGTTGAGGACAGATTGATGACCAACAGAGATACTGAGTAGCAGTGACAGACAGATGATCAGCAGACATGATGACTAACATTGATGAAGAAATTGACCAGGTAGTTTCCAGAGAATGACCAGCAGAGATTGACCAGAGACCTAAGAGCAGCAGTGAAGAGTGATGACCAAAGATTAAGAAGTGCTTACCAAAGGATAATTTGCAGTAGCAAATGGCCAGCAGTTGTAATGATAAGACATATTACAATAGAGTTGATGTGATGAGCAGTGTTGATGATATGACAGAGATGTCATGTGTATGATGACAGTGAACCTTAATTGTAAATGCAAGCTTGACTTGCTTTTGAGGTTATGATACCTTAAACCCTTCTTAGCGGGGTTTAAGAAAACTAGGCAAGGTCCTAGATGCAGAGTAGGTGCTCTATGTATCAGTAGGTGCTGATTTTGCCTAGCGGTTGTAGCCGAACCAAACTAATATAAAAAGATTACAAATTTATATGGTGTGGTGTTCTTCTGTGTTATGGTTAAATGCTTATGATATGTGAATGATGAAATGATTATGAGATTGGTAGAATAATGAAATGATGAATTGATAGTTAAGTGTGACAGGTCAAGAAAAGTTGTAAAATATTGCTTTACACTGATTCACCCCCTCTCTTAGTGTCTACAATTGGTATCAGAGCCGGGCCTTCTTCACGAGCCTAGTAAGCTTGAAGGAGATCCTTAGACACAATGGAGGAAAAGAAAGAGTCATCAAGAAATGACGTGCTTGTACTAGATATTGCAGATTATTTCAGTTGGAGGAGCAAAATGAAGACTTATCTGAAGAAGTTTGGTGTCTGGGAAATTGTCATCAATCCACCCGCTCCATCAAAAAAGAAAGGAAAATTAGCTGGACAGAAGGAAGCAAAGAAGGACAACACTACAGCCTTGAAGTTCCTCTTGGATGGTCTTCCCAGCTCAGTGAAGGAAAGTGTAGGAGAGAACACTTCAGAAAAAGACCTATGGTTCAAGCTGGAGAGTGAGTATCAGAAGGCAAGACCAAAACCCAAAAAGACAAATTAGAAATCAGAAGTCAAGCCCCCGGAAGAGCTAAATCAAGAAGAAGATAAACAGGAAGAGGACTCTAGTAAAGGTATGGACTCTTGTGATTATGATAGCTTGTGTGATGAAATTGAGAAGGTTCTTGCAGATGATGATGATGCAATATTGAAAGCTAAACAGAGAATTATAAACTATGTATGCAACATAGATCTCAGAGCTGATTGGTTCTTGAACAAAGTTGACCTTAATCAATCTGATTACAAGATGTTTAGGATGACAACCTTTGATTATATGGATAATCTCCAAAAGCAGAATGTTGAACTAAAGAAGTTGCTTAAGAAACTTAAGCATGAAGGAGTAGGTTGGCTGAAATTGCTGAAGGAAAAGGAAGTAGAAAAAGAAAAGCTAAAGATTGATTTGATCGATCTAACCCTAGAACAAAAGAACCATGATAAAGATTCAAAAATTATTGAAGAAGCAAGAGAGGTAAATCATGAATTAAAGACTCAACTAGAGGAAGCCAAGAGGATA
This sequence comes from Pseudotsuga menziesii, assembly GCA_001517045.1. Lineage (NCBI taxonomy): Eukaryota > Viridiplantae > Streptophyta > Pinopsida > Pinales > Pinaceae > Pseudotsuga > Pseudotsuga menziesii. The sequence continues at coordinate 850,430 of LPNX010950364.1, read as the reverse complement.
GAAGAAATCTTGAAGAGACAACTAGAAGAAAAAGAGGAAACAGTCCAGAAGCTGGAAATGGAGGTAGTTGGTATTAGGAAGAAAGGTAAGAAAAATGAAGCCTTGGTCAAGCTCCAAGACAGTTCAATTGTCCTAGATAAGATCTTATATTACCAAAGATCTCCACTCGACAAAACTGGTCTTGGTTACAAGAAGAACAAAGAAAAACTTGAAGATGACACTTGGTCTCTGAAGACTCTAGAAGCAGGTCCATCAACGTCCAAAGTTGCTCCCCAGGCACCTGCACATGACAACAAGGATTTTGGAAGTTCAAAGTTGAAACAAGGAGTTAGGTCTGTTCATTAAAGCAACTTCATAAAGGAAACAACTACAAGACCCAGGTATGAAAGTGGCTTCAATGGTTATTGTTATTGTTGTTCAAACTTTGGTCATAAGGCTATGGATTGTAGGTTCTATGGAAGAAGAAGGGCTGGAAACCCCAATGTCTCAGTTAGATGTTGGACATGCAATCAAGATGGACATGTTGCTGCCACATGTCACACATTGAGATGCTACACCTGCAGTGGGTTTGGACACAAAGCCCATGAGTGTGCTAGTCAAAGAAGTCAAGCAAGAAGGAGTACTCCATACACATCAGCAAGAAGATTTGAAGATCAGAAGACAAATGCCTACAGTCTGGGATACTTTCAAGCATGGAGAAATGAAGTTGATCAAAGAAGTGTTGGAAGCTCCAACAACTCAGTCAGATGTTGGTCTTGCAACAATGTCAGTCACGATGCTGCACATTGTCATACGATGAGGTGTTATAGCTGCAATGGCCTTGGGCACAAAGCTCAAGATTGTTGGAGTACACGGAAACAATCCTTGATAAGTTACCTAGACAACTCATCAAGGAAATCCAATACAAATGAAGGAACAAATGCTCAAAGAACAGATGTCAAGAAGCAGGTATGGATGAGGAAGATCGAGCAGTTGCAGATAGGAGAAGTTGATCAGAGCAGGGAGGATGGCTGCCATATGGCAAGCCAAGTGTAAGGCCTCTCAAAGACCTTAGCACACCTTGAGTTCATGAGGCTGGAGAATGAACTCAAAGGAGAAAGGATGGTTTCTCCAGGCATAGAGACAGGTCCTAGGATAGTGCATATTGACAGGGGGAGCAAAAACCAGTGAGCAGTTAGCAGTGATCAGAGATTTCAGAGACAGGTATGTGGACACCCTTTGCCATTGATGCCAAAGGGGGAGAGATGAATTCAAAGGGAGATATGCAGACAAAAGGGGAGCATCCTCATAGCGGGAGCATGAGTTGTTGTCATCAATGACAAAGGGGGAGATTGTTGATGAAATTTTCATTGATGCCAACATGGGTTTGAAGTGGCCTTTGAGATGTCCTTGGACCTTTGTTGGGTCATGATGATGTGGTCATGAGGTCTTGGAGATGTCACACTTGGTTGCCTATGATCAAGGGTTTGAATATGGAAGGTTGCTGATGGTGTGGCTCAGGTGTGTGGAATTTTTGATGAACAAGTCCTTTCTCATGATGCTTCCATTATTTGAAAGGTCACATAGATGAAGCCCTTACCCTTGATGTAGTCTTGTTTTGTGAATCTTTAATATGCTACTCATCATGGCGCCTTTGCATATGATAGCTTGGGTATTGCAACCCAAGTGTGGGCATTCGAGGTCTTGGAACCCTTGTAGTTGGCTCTAGGGAAAATCAAGGTTAAAGACACCCCTCATGATAATGATGACATGGCTTATGAAGTCAAACCCTTGGAATTGATGAAAGCTGGCGGTGAACTTGATGGAGTATGGTCAACAAACATTAAGGCTTGACCATTAATGAAGATTTGTATTAAAAACATCAAATTTGGTATGTCGGCCCAATAGAAATTTATGAAGTCGGCTCAGTCTAACAATTTTTTATGTCGGCTCAGAATTAAAAAGTGATGTCGGCCCAATAAAGTTTAAGTCAGCTCATATTTAAAAATTATTTTTTTATATCAGGTCGGCCCCAAAATGAGGTAAAAATTAGTATAAATACCCCACGCAAGTCTTCTTTTTACTATGGAAATTTTTGTGGGATAGCTCTGAAATATTGTCTGAGGCAGCTACAGGAGAATTTCGGGGCAGAAGAAAATTTTTGGGACGGTTTGGCCAGCAGAACTAACGCAGAAGAAGCAGCAGTCTGAACGTCTTCTTTGGAAATTCGTGGGAGCAGGAGTCTGATCATCATTTTTAATGACAGCTGCAGCAGCATCTTTATGTGTTCATGTCAAAGGTGTTATTTGAGAGTATCCTCGTTCTTGCCCCTAGCTACTTGTCTCATACGTGAAGTGCTGAAAAAGAATATTTTCGAGTTAGATAAACATTGTGGTGTCTTTGTATATTTCAATGAGAGATTGTATTCTACTGGCAGAGAGATTGTTCAATATCAAGCTTTACATAGGAAAGGTTGCAGTTAAAATTTTAACATTCAACCAAATTCGAAGATGTGATTGTGAAAGAAGATTGGTGCAGTAAAAATGGTAGCTAGAGACGGTTTAAAAATCGTTCCATTAGGGCACGAAACAGTCCAGAGTATTTCGCCAGATCCAGAAAGCCCTAAGGATCCATACAAACATTCTGATGATGGTAGACATCGTTTTTTTTACTGGAGCAGCAACAACACAGGAACAAGTTGAGGCAGTCGAGTTGATTTTTTTTGTGACATAAGCTATGATTTTACGTTGAGCCGAGGTAAGAAATTCAGTTGTAAAAAGGAGATTTCACAACAGAAAATTGAATTCTGTAGACATTTATTTTATGTCTGAACTTCGGGTATGTGACAGCCTTTGAAGTAGCCGCAGTCAAGAACAGAAATTTGAAAGTTTAGAGTTTGCATTCTGTCCAAAAATTCAGGCTTGGGAAAGATTGACATAACTCAGAATTTGGGGATAAGTCTGAGCCAGTGAGGGTGTATTGATGAAAGCCTGAGTTTGTGGGTGTCTGTTTTGATGCATGAACAGCGATCCAGTTCTATGCAGGACAGCTTAATATACTAACTCACTCTTATCTTGAGTTGTGAATCAAGACAAGGCTTATTGCCCAACTTAAGAAGAGTTTTTAGAGCAGCCTTGTGAGGTAAATTGATAGAGACTTAAAGTCTGAGTTTGAAGTACTGTGGTCAATCATATTTGAGGGCATAACTAAAGCATATGCTTGGTGATCATCCCTAAGGTGGAAGTCTGTAATTTTTTACAGAATTAAGACTGATGTTTGCATAGTGATTTGGACAGCCAAAAGAACATAAAGAACAGTTTGTAATCCATCTGGTTGTGGAGTCTTTGTAGCTGAACTTGAGAAATTTTTCAGAGCTAATGCTGTGAAGATCTTAGAACAAAACTTCTGAAGAATTTATGATGCCAATCTTGTCAAGAATCCTGGTTCAGAACTGTTAGCAGAATTGTAGATTTGATACACAGTGAGAGTGACACACAGGGTGAGATCATGATGTAATGTATGCATGAGTGTCTTGGTTGTACATAGAAGACTTGACAGTCTCTCTTGGAGAAAAGTATATGCCTGAATGTGAGATACTTGACTGTGAAAGATGGCATGTATATCTTCATCTTGATAAGCAACCAATGAAGATGTTGATGATGATGACAGCTTGACATCTATAGCAGTAGTAACTATGATGTTCATAAATAGCAAGTGTGATGATATGAATGCTCAGTCAATGATGTGGCAGTACTTATGAATTTACACAATGTTGAAGGCAAGGTTGAGGACAGATTGATGACCAACAGAGATACTGAGAAGCAGTGACAGACAGATGATCAGCAAACATGATGACTAACATTGATGAATAAATTGACCAGGTAGTTTCCAGAGAATGACCAGCAGAGATTGACCAGAGACCTAAGATCAGCAGTGAAGAGTGATGACCAAAGATTAAGAAGTGCTGACCAGAGGATAATTTGCAGCAGCAGATGGCCAGCAGTTGTAATGATAAGACATATTACAGCAGAGTTGATGTGATGAGCAGTGTTGATGACATGACAGAGATGTCATGTGTATGATGACAGTGAACCTTAATTGTAAATGCAAGCTTGACTTGCTTTTGAGGTTAGGATACCTCAAACCCTTCTTAGCAGGGTCTAAGAAAACCAGGCAGGGTCCTGGATGCAGAGTAGGTGCTCTATGTATCAGTAGGTGCTGATTTTTCCTAACGGTTGTAGTGGAACCAAACTAATATAAAAAGATTACAAATTTATATGGTGTGGTGTTCTTCTGTGTTATGGTTAAATGCTTATGATATGTGAATGATGAAATGATTATGATATTGGTAGAATAATTAAATGATGAATTGATAGTTAAGTGTGACAGGTCAAGAAAAGTTGTAAAATATTGTTTTACACTGATTCACCCCCCCTCTCAGTGTCTACAGAAAGGCTCTACACTTACATCCATCGGAATGGTAGGACACACCTACTACCATCCAGGGAAAGGCTCAACACTTACATCTGACCATGGGAGGAACCAATCCTACCACCATGTCAAAAAAGCACATCACTTACATCTAAACATGGGAGGAACTAATCCTACCACCATGTCAGAAAGGCACAGCACTTACATCTAACCATGGGAGGAACCAATCCTACCACCATGTCAAAAAGGCACAACACTTACATATAACCATGGGAGGAACCAATCCTACTACCATGCCAGAAAGGCTCACAGACTCATCACTTCCTCTTGGAAGGAACCTCAATCTGGAGAACACCAAGCTTATCCCTGAATTACTCAAACTTCACTCCGGCTAATGGCTTGGTCAACACATCAGCTATATGCTCACCCTTCGCAACATACTAGAGATTCATTGCTCCTCTGCACCATATCCCTAATTTAGTGATATTTGATCTCGATATGCTTCTACTTGTCATGGAACACCGGGTTCTCTGAAAAATTCACACAACTCTAGTTGTTGTAATATATACAAGTAGCATCCAATTGGAGATCAAACAAATTAAATAGTAGCTTCCTCAGGAACACTACCTCACAACTAGCCGAACAAGCTGCGACATACTCTGCTTTGGATGTACTTAGTACCACGCAGGACTGCTTCTTGCTAAACCAAGAGATCACACCTGATCCCATACTGAAGCAGCACCCCAAAGTGCTATTCCTATCAATGGCACTGCCTGCCCAATCTGAATGCACATAACCCTCCAGGTTAATATTCCGATTTGCCTCAAGGCTTGAGCCCATAATCAATTGTACCTTTCAGGTACCTCAGAATATTCCTTGCAGCAATCAAGTGAACGTGTCTTGGATCTGTCAAGAACTAGCTCAATGTGTTCATAGAAAAGAAAATATATGGTCTCTTATTCATGAGGTACATCAAGGACCTAATCATCTGACAATACATCATAGCATCAACTGATTCTGATGAAGCATCACTCAATAGCTTCAGGTTCAATGCCATAGGTGTGGTCATGGCCTTGTAGTCCATCATCCTGAACCTCTTCGGGATCTCTACTACCTACTCCCCTTGTCCCAAGGAGATTCCATCCGCATTCTTCCAAACCTCCATGCCTACAAAGTAATGCATCATACCCAAGTATTTCATCTCGAATTCAACAGCAAGCTTCCTCTTCATGTCAACAATCAACCCATCCTCACCTGTTACAAATAGGTCATATACATACAGTAGAAGTATCACATGGTTCCCTTTCCTCAACCTTGTAGTAAATGTTGGAATCCGCTTTACTCTTGGTAAATCCTAAGAAAATCAAGAAGCTGTCAAATCTGTCGTACCATGTCCTGGGTGCCTGTTTCAAACCGTACAGGGCCTTGTTGAATTTGCACACATGAGTCTCCCTGTCATGTGTCTCAAAACCAAGTGGCTTCTCCACATACACTTCCTCTTCTACTACACCATTCAAGAAAGAAATCTTAACATCCATCTGGTGTATCTTCCATTTCATTACTGCATCCAGAGAAAGTACTAATCTGGTGGAAGTGTATCTGGATACAGGTGCAAAATTTTATTCATAATATATCCCTTCCTTTCGGGAGAAGCCACGTGCCAAAAATATTGCTTTATATTTCTCTATGCTGCCATATGCAGCATGCTTGATCTTGTATATCCACTTGGAAGTCACAATAGACTTCCCCTCTAGTCTTGGGAGAACATCCCGGACATAATTATTCATGATTGACTAGTACTCCTTGATCATAGCATCCTTCCATTATTTATATTCTTTCACTTCTTCATAGTTGGAAGATTCTTTATCAATGATGTCACATAATAGGGCTACATAACCAGAGTAGGACCTAGTTCTCTTCCTTTCTCTGTGCATTTCTTCTGGAGCCCCATATATTTCTGCACCTTGGATAGCCTCTCATACCCATGTAGGTTTCCATTTGTAAGGATTCTTCTCCTCGAGTGGATCTACAGGTTCCTGGGGTTCTTCCATTTCTTGATATTCTTCTGGAGTTGCTTCGTTCATAGTTGTATCTCAAATCCTAGGTTCTTTTGTTTCTTCAAGTTCTGCATTAGGTTCTTTTGTTTCTTCAAGTTCATGCACTAGCTCAATGATATAGTGCATGTGGATCTCTAAATACTTGGTCCTCTGCCTCATAACTGGATCTATGGATATCTTAATATCACTTTGATTGTCACAAAAGAGGACAATGGACAAAGTGCCAAGATCAAACTCTGAAAGAATTCCTTGCAGCCAAACTGCTTGGATGCAAGCATTCACCGCTCCTCGATACTCAACCTCTGCTGAAGATAATGCTATGGAGGCCTACTTTTTGCTAGACTAGAAAATGGGGCCACCACCAAACATGAAGACATATCCGGAAGTATACTTCCAATCAATAGAATCACCCGCCCAATCGGAATTTGTGTATCCAACCAGCTCTAGCTCGGAGTCTGTAGTATAGTGAATGTCGTAGGTCCTAGTTCCCTGAATATACTAGAGGATCCTCTTGGCTGCCTTCCAATGAATATCATGGGGCTGCTGCATGTATATTGCTACATCATTCATGGCATAACAGATATCAGGCCAAGAATGTGTCAAGTACAACAAGCTACCAATCAGCTGTCGATAAATAGTGCAGTCCATGGGAGGTGTGCTTTTTCCTTCTTCAAGGCTGATCCCTGAAAGGAAATGGAATGGTGTAGGCCTACATTCAGCCATGTTAAACTTTAATAACAGGTCTGATATGTATTTGGATTGAGTGACCATTATCCCATCATAATTTTGCTCAATTTCAAGCCCCAAAAATTGTTTTAAGAGCCCCAAATCGCTCATTTCAAATGCATTGTGGAGAGCAGTTTCGATGGATTAAATAGAATAAACTATGCTACCTATGATCAGTAAGTCATCAAAATATAAAACAATAATAATCAAATTAATATCAAACTTCTATATATACACATTTGGATCTGATCTACACCTTTGGAAGTTTTGCGAGAGAAGGAAGGCATCCATCTTGGAATACCACTCTCTTGGGGTCTGTTTTAACCCATATAGTGACTTCTTCAGCTTGCAAACCAAATCTGGATCAGAGATGTAGCCCTCAATATGCTTCATGTATAAAGGCTGACTTAACATCCATATGATGCACTTCCAGTGCTTGGATGCTAAAATTTCCAAAACTAGGCAGATGGAGTCCATTTTTGCATCCGGTGCAAAAGTCTCATGGTAGTCCACACCTTGGACCTGAGAGAAAAAAATTTCCAACAGCCTTGCCTTATATTTTTAGTTTCTACGATTAGCAGCAGCCTTGGTCCAAAACACCCACTTGCATTGAACCAATTTCCTTCCCGGAGGAAGAGAAACTAACTCCCAAGTAGTGTTTTTCCGAAGAGAATTCATCTCTTCATCCATGGAAACTTGCCATATCGGATCCTTATGAACATGGTAGTAGGATTTTGGGTCTAAACTAATCATAAAATAAAAAAATTTGGACAGCAAATTATCAGGACAAGAGAGCACAATACCTTCTCTTTGGAAATCAGACCAGGTTCTCCTTGGATCATCCGGATTTCCAATGTTATCTCCTGCAGAGGAGAGTGTCTGTCGAGCCCATGTGGGAAGATGATTTTGTACTTGAGGTTCTGTTTCAGCATCTAATATTTCCTGTACACTGATATCATAAATTATAGGATCCAAATCAGTGTCATCACCCCCAATTTCATCATCCAAATATTCAGTAGAATAGGAAGGAAATTCAGCAGTTTTCTCCTTCACTAGTTCCACCTCTTGAAGAGGCTCATCGAACTTGACACTCCTTTCGATGATGATATATTTTGTTTTTATATCCAGCAGCTTGAAATATATTTATTCATTAGGATACCCAATAAACAGACATTCTATGCTTTGCGGTTGCAAATCCCTTCTTTTATCAAGTGGAATTCGGGCCCATGCAGTGGACCCAAACACCCGCAGGTTCGACACATCTGACTTGTGTCTGAAGTATGCTTCAAAAGGGGTCTTCCCTTTCATGGATGAGTGTGGAACTCTATTATAAATATATTCTACAACATGCATGGATTCAGCCCACAAATTTGCATCCAACTTCTTTGATTCCAACATACAGGTGGTCATCTCCTTGAGAGACCAATTCTTCCTTTCCGCTACACCGTTCTGCTGGGGAGTGTAGGGAATTGAATGTTGGACCTGAATACCACTTTGGGAGCATATGTGCAGAAAATAATTACTGACATACTCCCCGCCATTATCAGATATCGATATCTTCATCTTAAGCCCAGAGGCATTCTCGATCAAGGCCTTCAGTTTAGTGAACTTTTCACATACTTCAGACTTCTTTTTGAGAAAGAAGACCCATGTCTACCTGGAAAAATCATCAATAGAAGTCAGAATATACCTTGATCCATTCATGCATGTGATAGGCATGGGATTGCTGATATTAGAATGTTATCAGCCCCAAGATGCATGTAGCTCGGTTTGCCTTCCCCCGATCGAACTTGTGCTCAGGGTGCTTTCCAACCACACAACCCTGGGTGTGATAAAAGCCTAAAATTTCCTTTGGAGTCTTCAATCCTGAAATATGGAAAAGAAGATCCCTGGAAATAGAGAGGCACAAGAATCTGAATGCTTCATCCTTCTTGTTCAATAATATAGCTTTGTTTGTCACAGAAGAAGGCTCTTCTTCAGTGTCCATAGTGACCCTATAGAGTCCTCTGGCACATAGCTATATCTCCATGTCTCCTTTCCATGAGTGGAAATTGAATGGAGTCAAAATATCTACAAAAGAAGCCATCTGAATCTACTGGAGCGAATGCTTTCACCTGTTAAAAACCTAAAAATCACAACAAAAAGGGCACCATAAGGTCAGACAACCTACATATTTTAGGCTTTCATCACACCCAGCATAGTCAATCAAGCAAGCTTGATCAACAATTTCCTTACTTGGGGTATTAAGTGGTAAGCCTTGTCTTCTGGTGCAATGCTGGATTTTTGAGCTATTGCTCAATTTTCATGCAAGATCTGTCAAAAACCTTGTTTTTGAGAGATCTGAGCTTCGTCCCACCATGAGATATGATACCATATTAATCTGTCACAATAATCTAGGGACTAAAACACAGTCTCATAAGAGATTTCAAACAATAAGGCATGAAAATGTTGTAATAATGCTACAAAATGAGTAGCCGCTCTGTATAATCAATAAAGAATGAGTGATACAATAAAATGATCTTGTTGTAAGCATGAATGACAAAGCAATTCGAATTCCCAACGATGTCATTTGAATTGAATGAGTGACTCTAGCTTAACTAAATGTAAGCCACAGTCAACACTCAAGTTAACCACTAATCAAAACCCTAATTGACTCAACTGAGCCCTAACTGAAATCAGAGTGCAATAAATAACTGAGTCTAATTGAAAGTAGCTCGAAAACATGTCACTGCAAGCCAACCAATAAGTGGTAGCACATCAATGACTCCAATGAACCCCAATGAGGTTAACTGAAGTGTAACTGACCATCAGAAGTGGTTGGAGGCGTCCCTGTTGACTCTAGTTCATTAAATAATCAATAAATAATCAATTTAATGAAGGAAAGCACCTTCACTGCTCTGTTTAACTAATTGTAACCATCAGTTAGCAATATGGGGCATTAATGACACTCAGATCACCCCCGGAGTGCTCCAGTTAGCCTCCTCGAATGTAGGATAAGGATAAGTTAGCCTCCTTGACTGAAGGTAGGCGTGGGTGTGCTCATGATAATGTCATCTAGTACTCCTCTGATGTCAATTAAGTCAATAAAACTTAGGATAGTGGTTTAACTAGGAAAAATTGACCAAAATGAGTGTGTATGGTGGTAAATGTCTCCAACACTTGTGTGCCAAAGTTCACTTGGTTCTACTGAGTCATGGACCAAAGCTTATTTTGGATGGCCCTTTAATTTTTATAATCCTCCCTATTTCTCTCCAATCACTACTACATTATCTATAGTCTTTCCTTTTGGCCACATAAGGACTTGGCCATCTACAAATGAAACCCTCATGCCTTTTGCATCCAATATAGATATGGAGAGGAGATTCTTCTTTAGTCCTGGTACAAACAAGACATCCTTTATCTTGATAGAATTTCCAGAGTCTAGTTTATGGGAGGATTCACCACTACCTTTTATGGGATACTGGTAGTTATCCCCAAGTTTCACTTTGTGGGGTGACTCCTATTCAGATAGTTTCACAAAATATTCTTTGAATCCCATCATATGCTTGGAATCCCCACTATCTATGAGCCAGTCATTTCTTCTATGTGTGATAGTTCCTGTGAGGGAAGAAATCAAAACATATTCTTCATCACTTGAAGAGTCTTCACTTTCTTCTTTGATTCTCTTTCTGGGAGGTTCATCATCTTCTACAGTGTGGGAATGATGTCTTCTTTTGTTGCCCTTATTTTTGTGAGAACCACCTTTGTTTCTAGTACACTCTCTGGAAAAGTGTCCTCTCTCGTCACATGTATAACATCTGATTTTAGATAGATCTCTGCTATATCTTTTAGGGTTATCTTTCTGGTGAGAATTCTTACCTTTGGGATGATGATAGTCCTTTCTAATTTTCTTGGTGTGTATTGTGAGAGCTTGATATTCATTTACCATATTTTCTTCTCGAGCTACTATTCGAGCTTCTTCTTATGATCATTCCTCCCATATCCTACTGAAAGTGATTATCTTCCTTCTAGAACAAATCCCTTGAATGAAGGAGTCCCACTACCTAAGGAGACCATTCAAGGTGGTCATCACAATTTCTAGATTCTCCACTTCTTCATCCACTACTTCAAATTTTTCTTTAATTTGAGAGACCCTTATAAAGTATGACTATATGGTCTCTTCATTCTGGATCTTCACATTCTTCAACTCGTTTCTTCAAAGTCATCTTCCAATTTATGTTCTTCCCTTCAAATAGCTTGGTCAAGGAATCAAACATCTCTCTAGGTGTCTTTAGGGAAGAACTTGTGGTATAAGGTGATCCTTGATAGAATTAGTAGTAATTCTCTTGGCCTTGACCAATTTATTGTTGTGTAAGGCCTTAGTCTCATCTCCCTCTGGAACTGGAACCTCTCCATTTATGTAGGTGTCCAATTCATTTTCTTCAAGAACCAGCGAGATCCTATACTTCCATGCTCATAATTTTTCAGCTCCTTCAAGCTTTTCATCAAGATTGGTGTGATGAGACATCTTAACTGAGAACCTCAAGTGGAAATACAAAATATTTAGATCTTACCAATTTGATATTCTAAAACTGGATCTGGAGTCGATCGTCTACAACATTGGTTTTCTCGCTCAGGGGAAAAATAGGGTTTGAATTTTCTAGAGTTCTACCCAACCAAAAACTTCGATCTTGGTCTCTAAACTTCAATTTTGAGGAGGAGAGAAATCCTATGCTGGGCTCACTCAAGAATTCCACTTCTGTGAAAAGCCCTAATTTCCCACTGTAGTGGTAGGTCAAAAACTAAAAATGCTCAGATTCAGATTCTGCTTCGACAGAAAGATGCGCCCTTTAATGGAGAGTTAACCTAGCCTCCTTTTGCTCATGATCTGTGTAGAGCGACCCAAAAAATAAGAAGCCCTAGATTCTATAGCTGCATAGTGTCTTCTTCTTAGGTTAGCTCTGATTCCATGTTATATTTTTATCATTTAAGCAATATGATCTTAGGATCTTATTTGAGAGAATAGCATTCATAGCAATAATCACAAGAGACAAGAGACAAATATTTTTCCTCGGGGAAACCACAAAGGAGAAAACCTCGCAAATTTCTTAAAGATAGAATGAGCACCAACGGAAAAATTAAAACCCAAAGACAGAAAGTTGATCTCCGAAAATTGTTCTCTCTCTTAGGGAAACCACAAAGGAGAAAACCTCACAAATTTCTCAGAGATAGAATGAGAACCAATGGAAAAATTAAAACCCAAAGATAGAAAGTTGATCTCCGAAAATTGTTCTCTCTCTCACTTGTGCAAGATTCTCTTCTCTCAATCATGCACTACAGTTGAGTGAGTATGTGTTTCAAATAGAGAGGCTCACTCTCTATTTATACTAATTTTTGACTTGACAATTACTTACCAGGTCCGACTTCACTAGGAGAGTCTAATAACCCTAGTGCCCCTCAATTGTGGGGACTTTTCCCCCCAATCAACAAAGGAGGGTTAACCTCTATGAATTTACATGACTTGATTACATTAATGATTCTCTCGATAGGAACATTGGGGTAAAATGAAATACAATACATAATATATACAAGTGAATACATTCTGAAGTTATAAATACATCAACAGAGTGAAGAATCTGCATCCCCTTCTCACTCATGTGTCCAAGCCTATGATGCCACAATGTTGCACTTGTTTCTATGGAAACTATAGAGATAGAATAATTAGTATTATGAGGACATAAATACAACGTACCTATCCTATCTCCTTTTTCTATTACCAGTGCTCCTTTAGTGATATTCCACCACGCTTTTTCAAACGTAGAAAAACAATCACTATGTCCCAACTTCCTTGTTGAGATCAGATTTCTTTTCATAGTAAGAATATTCCTTACATATTTTAGAATCCGTTCATTTCCATTATTTAACTTAATCTACACCTTACCCATTCCAACAATTTTACCTGTTTCATCGTCCTTAATAAAACATGTCCAAAACCACCTAGAACATAATCATGAAATAATTTCCTATGGGGTGTAGCATGACATGAAGCCCCAGAATATACATCCTATAATCACTAGTAATATCTAATGCAAGAATCAAAGAATCTTGTAACACATCACCTGCTACATTACCTTCTTAAGTAGTCTCATGTTGCTCGTCTCCTTTCTTCTTTGGATCTCTGTAGTCTTTCTTCAAATGTCCTATCTTGCCACAGTTCCAACACTCTATCTTTCCAAGTCTAGACGTGGATCTGCCCTTTCGATACTTGTTGCAATAATCTGGACTCTTTCCTTTCTCCTTTTGTCTTCCCCTACTCTCCATGGTCAATGCATTACAGGATGTCTCACCTATTATTTTTCTCCGCATTTCCTCGATAAGAATAACACCAACAACATCATCAAATATAAAAGTGTTTGAACCAGGGACAAAGTTACTCACAGCCATGACCAAGCCATTCCAACTTTCTGGTAATGAGCAGAAGATTAGAAGAGCCTTAACCTCATCATCAAAGTTCACTTTTACATAACTTAGCTTACTAGTAATCGTATTAAATTCATTTAAATGCTCAGCAACAGATCCACCTTCTAAGATCTGCATATTAAATAAACGCTTCATTAAACATACCTTGTTGGAAGCCATGATTTTTTCATAGATCTTAGTTGTATTGTTCCCAATTCCTTTCTATCAAGAACCTCCCATTCTTAGTCCTTCATAGTCACTGGTTGTTTTTCTTTTTTTCCCAACGGTAGGTATAGATCCTTCTGGTACAAATAGTCCTCCATTTTCATATTCCATAACTGGTAGTTTTGGTCGTTAAATTTCTACACCCTAAACTTTCCTTCTACCATTTCTCCCACTCAAACCAAGAACCCTTATTTCCTGCACGTTTACCAGACAAATAGACTTTTGGCTCTGATACCAATTGTTAAAAAAACTGGATCAAAAACAACATAAGGTTTTATCTTGCCCAAAATGTATCCTATTTAACAAAAAGTGAAAATATTCCAGGAATCTGTCGTATTTTGGGCATAAATTTTCACTCGTAACTCGGAATTGGGCGAACTTTTGACCATTGAAAATATCTTGAAATTATTTATAGCTTTTTTGTTTTGATTTTTTTCTAATTCCTTGCCGTTTCCCCGGGGAGGGTGTTTTATGTTGAAATATTGTAACTTCGAAGAATATTCTATATGTATTTCTTTGTGGTCCCCGATGGTCCTACTGGGAGAACCACTTGTATTAATTTGTACCTCGATGATTCTAATCGAAAGAACTAATAAGAGTCATGAGGCAGTCCCCTCTAATTGTAAAGGTGGGTCATTAGCACCCCAGTGTGGTTACTTGAGCCTACATGTGTAACTTGAGCCTACATGATTAACTCGATCCTACATGACAGATGAGTTAACTTAAGTGAACGGATGAAAATAAATAGAGGTGTAGTGCTCCTCATTTGACACACACACTCTCACTTATGTAGCGCATTAGTGGAGAAGAGAAGTAGCTGGAGAAGGAGGAGGATCAGGCTTTGATCTCCTTGTTGGTTTTATCTTTTATCTTTTTGGGACATCTATATTGAGGAAGATTTTGCTGGGTTTTTCCCTTTAGGGTTTTCCCAGGATAAATCTTTGTGTTCCTTTTGTATGGTTGTGCTTGTCTATCTTTCAGTGATCCTGTTTATATGCTTTTGTTATGAAAATGAAATGAAATACTGATGTCTTAGCTAAGCATATGAAAATTTAACATGGTATCAGAGCCACCCTGAAAGAAGACATTGTGTAGCTACAGAAGATAGGGCTTCTTAATTTTTTGGTCTCTATCCACAATCGATCAGCAAAAGAAGGCTAGACTAACTCTCCATTGAAGGGCACATCTTTCTGTCGAAGCAGAATTTGATTCTGAGCATTTTCAGTTTTGGTGCCGAAAATTAGGGCTCTCTACAGAAGAGGAATTTTTGAATGAGCCTAGAATAGGATTTTTCTCCTCATAAAAATCGAATTTTAGAGACCTGGATCAAGAAATTTAGTTGGGTGAAACTCCGGGAAAGTCAAACCCTAGTTTGACCCCGAGCTAGAAAAACCCTAAATACTAAACTGCTAAGTTTTGGTACATTCGCTATATCCTGAGATTGGAGAAGGATCAGGAGCTGAAAATTTTAGAGTCCGAAGATAAAATCTTGATGTACACTGTGTCCAAAATTCAGCTTCATATTCTCTATATTTAATGAGATATGATCCCTCCAAGTTAGGGTTCCAGCCTCTTCTGGAATTCATCCCTAAACAGGACACCTGCGCAGAATTGTTGTAGCTTGGGCTACAGAGATCCAAATGGAATTCCTAAAGATGTTCCAGAAAAATCACAAACTTTAATTTCTGTGGTCCGAAGTTCATAACCAGAAGATGAAACAGTGACACGTGACAGGCCGTACAACTTCGTTGTTCTGAATAGTCCTGTAACAGGTCACCTTGGGAAAAGGATCATAAATAAAAATTGGTGAAACCAATTTTGATGAAACCTATGGTGTTGGATCAGGAAAATATGAGGTTACCTCAGTGCGAAATTTCAAACACAGAGGGGCAACAATTGCAGAGATATCATAGAAACAGTGACAAGAATTTCTGTAGAAGTTGAATCATCTGATTTGAAAGGTGAAGAATTGAGATTTTCAGAATCCAAGTACATCAGTCAACTCACCTCATTCAAGCACATCTCCTGGTAAGGTCAGTTTCTCATTCTACAAAATTTCATTTTTTTGTAATTCTCTATCAATATGACTTCAAGCACTAAGCTTGAAGACAATCTAGAAGGCATAGAGAATTTTTGAGCATGGAAATACAGGATTGGTCTCATTCTCCAAGAGAATGATCTTGATAAGTATGTCAAAGAAGAAGTGTCAGAACCTGAAGAAGCTGAAGCCAAGGAGAAGCACAGAAAGGATATGATTAGGGCACAAAGAATTATTGCTGACTCCATTAAGGATCACTTGATTCCTCAAGTGTCATCCAAGAAGACTCCAAAAGAAATGTATGATGCCCTTTCTAGAATGTTTGAGGGAAGAAACATCAACATGAAGATGAATCTAAGAGCTCAACTGAAGAGCATCAAGATGAGTCATGGAGAATCCATCCAAGACTACTTTTCAAGTGTTTCCCAGATCAAAGAGCAACTAGAAGCTATTGGAGATAATCTTGATGAAGATGAAATGGTCATGACTGCTCTCAATGGTCTCACTAGACCCTGGGAGTCCTTTATTTAGATGATGTGTGCCAGAAAAGAAAGCATGAAGTTTGATATTGTATGGGAAGACTGCATTCAAGAGGAGACTAGAGTGGCAAATAGGGAAGTCTTACTAAAAGCAGATGATCAAGCCCTAGCCACTCACACTAAAAGAATAAGAGGCCAATCAAACTTCAAGAGAAGAAATTTCAATGAGTCTCATCCTCCCAGAAGAATCCAAAGGGTAAGAGAAAATCCTTCCTTTAGAGACTATTCTGATTTTGAATGTTTTCATTGTAACAAGATAGGACACATTTCCTGAAATTGTCCTACAAAGAGGCAAGAATATAGAAAGAGGATCAACAACAACAAAAGGCACCATTCCCATCTAGCAGAAGATGAAGATGATGATGAAGAAGAAGAAGAAGAAGAAGAAGAAGGTCCCCAAAGAAAACAAGCAAGAGAAGAAGATGCAGAAGAGTATGTGCTATTCTCTGCACTCTCTGGATCTGTAACTCCTGGAGAAGACACCTGGCTTATTGATAGTGATGCTTCAAAGCACATGACAGGAAAAAAGAAAACTCTGTCCAAACTTGAAGAAAAGAGCTCTCCTCAGAAGGTATCCTTAGGAGATGACTATCAATATCCGATCAAAGGTGTTGGTGAAGCAAGCTACAAACTTGATTCAGGTAATGCCCTAAAAATGAAGTATGTATTATATGTACCCGGTCTAAAGAAGAATTTACTTTATATCTCAGCTTTAGATAAGAAAGGTTTCATAGTTGCTTTCATAGATGGCCAAGTAGTCATGTGGCCCAAAGGAAAGAATATTGAAAATGCAGTCATTATTGGTGAAGAAGAAGGAGGCTTGTATAAACTAAAGGGGCACTCATAAATAGCCCTAGTGCATGAATCCACTGACCCTAGTGAACTATGGCATAGAAGGCTTTCCCATATCAATTACAAGGCTCTACCTCATGTGAACAAAGTAGTGACGGGATTACCAGACATGAAGATCAAGCATGAAGGCATTTGCAAAGGATGTGCAAAGGGAAAGAACATCAAGAATCCATTTCTGAAAAGTGAAACAAAGACAAAAGGTACGTTGGAATTGATTCATTCAGATGTATGTGGTCCAATGTCTTCTACATCTTTAAGTGGCTTTGAATATTATATCACATTTATTGATGAATTTTCAAGAAAGACTTGGATATACTTGTTGAAAGCAAAGAGTGAAGTGTTTGAAAAATTCAAGGAGTTCAAAGCCTTGATAGAGAATCTCTCAGATAAGAAAATAAAGACACTCCGATCAGACAATGGTGGAGAGTGTACCTCAAAAAAAGTTTGAATCCTTTTGCAAAGAATCTGGAATCAAAAGGGAACTAACCACTCCCTACAATCCTCAACAGAATGGGGTTGCGGAAATAAAGAACAGAACCATCATGGAGGCAATAAAGACAATGACTTATGATCAAGATCTTCCAATGCATCTATGGGAAGAAGCAGTAAGAACAGCTGTGTATGTACAGAATAGAATATCCCACAGTGCTCTTGGGTTCAAGACTCTAGAAGAGGTATTCACAGGAAAGAAGCCTGAGGTAAGTCACCTCAAGATATTTGGTTGTCCAGTATATATTCATATACCAAAAGAGAAAAGAACCAAATTAGATCCATCCAGAAAGAAGGGGATATTTGTTGGATACTGTGAGGTATCCAAAGCATTTAGAATATACATTCCTGGATTCCATCACATGGAGATCAGTCGAGATGTGAAATTTGATGAAGAGGCATCCCTCAAGAGATCTAGGAAATTCCAACATGAAGAAGTGTATGAAGAAGAGACATCTCCCAGAAATAAAGAATCTACATGTCTTCCTGAAGATGAAGCTCCTGAAGAACATGACATAGAAGAACCTTAAGAACCTCCCATAATGGAAATAACAAGAAAGAGAAATCCTGCTTGGACAAGAGAAATTATACGAGAAGCAGAAAGGTATGGAGCCCATGAAGGCTCCACAAGGGAAAGAAAGAAACCTAAGACCTCCTCCAACTCTGTAGCCTTGATGTGTGATCTTGTAGATCAAGAACCTACAAACTTTGAAGAAGCGGTCCAGAAGAAATAATGGGTAGAAGCAATGACTGAAGAATATCAATCAATAATTAAGAATGATGTATGGGATATAGTTCCCAGACCAGAAGGAAAGAGTATAGTATCCTCCAAATGGATATACAAAGTAAAGCATGCAGCTGAAGGAAGTATCGAGAAATATAAAGCAAGATTTGTAGCCAGAGGTTTCTCTCAAAAAGAAGGAATTGATTATGAAGAGACATTTGCCTCAGTAGCACGGTATACTTCGATTAGAACTATCATGGCACTTGCATCCATGATGAAGTGGGATTTACACCAGATGGATGTGAAAACAGATTTCCTAAATGGAGTGATCAAAGAAGAAGTATACTTAGAACAACCTCAAGGATTTGAAGTTGAAGATAGACATACACATGTATGCAAGTTGAAGAAGGCATTATATGGTCTTAAACAAGCTCCTCGATCTTGGTATGAAAGAATAGATGGTTTCTTGTTGAGCATGGGATTTACCAAAAGTAAAGCTGATCCTAACCTTTACCTAAAGGTTGTAAAAGATGAGCCTGTCATCCTGTTACTATATGTGGATGATTTATTCTTGACAGGGAATGAGAAACAGATTAAGGAAAGAAAGAAGAAACTAGCAGAAGAATTTGAGATGAAAGACCTTGGGTTAATGCACTATTTCCTAGGTCTGGAAGTATGGCAAAGTTCAGAAGGAATTTTTTCTCAACCAGGGAAAGTATGCAGTAGAGATATTGAAAAGATTCAATATGTTGGAATGCAAAGCCTTGGCCACCCCCATGGATTCCAACCTAAATTTTTTAACTGATGACTCATCAGAGTTAGTGGATGTGACTCTCTATAGACAAATCATTGGGTCATTGATGTACATAACAAATACCAGAACAGACATTTGTTTTGCTGTGAACACTTTAAGTCAATATCTAGTTCAACCTAGATGGGTTCACTTGGTAACCGCCAAACATGTGATGAGATATTTGAAAGGGACTATAGACTTTGGGCTATACTATGATAATAGCCATGAGTACATATTATATGGATATACAGATGCAGATTGGGCTGGAAGTATCTCAGACAGAAAAAGCACATCAGGCGGTTGTTATAGTCTGGGATCTGCTATGATTTCATGGTTTAGCAGAAAGCAATCCACTGTTGCTCTAAGCACTGCCAA
Organism: Pseudotsuga menziesii; assembly: GCA_001517045.1. Lineage (NCBI taxonomy): Eukaryota > Viridiplantae > Streptophyta > Pinopsida > Pinales > Pinaceae > Pseudotsuga > Pseudotsuga menziesii. The sequence continues at coordinate 830,764 of LPNX010950364.1, read as the reverse complement.
AGCAGAATATATAGCAGCTTTCTCTGCTAGTTGTGAAGCCATATGGATTCAGAATTTTCTATCAGGATTATTCAATCTAGAGTTGGACACTACCGTAATTCTATGTGACAACCAAAGTTGTATAAAGATGACAGAGAACCCTGTGTTCCACGACAGATCAAAGCACATAGAAATTAGGTATTTCTACATTCGAGACATGATGCAGAAAGGAGCCATAAAGCTCTAGTATGTGAGTACTGATGAACAGGTTGCTGATGTGTTGAAAAAACCTTTGTCCCGAGTGAAGTTCGAATACTTTCGAGACAAGCTTGGTGTGGTTCGAAAGGGTCTTCCCCGAAAGGGGGAGTAATAATGTTGCAGTGGGATTGTATCATCCCTGGGCACTTGCCCTAAAGTGATCCAGAGACCTCGGTCTTTGAGAATGAAGTGGGATTGTATCATCCCTGGGCACTTGCCCTAAAGTGATCCGGAGACCTCGGTCTTAGAGAATGAAGAGGGATTGTATCATCCTGGGACATATGTCCAGAAGTGATCCGGTGACTTCGGTCATCAAGATTGTGGTAGGATTGTATCATCCTTGAACTTTGGTTTAGAATGGATCCGGTGTAACTTCGGTCATCGAGAATGTGGCAGGATTGTATCATCCTTGAACTTCGATTCAAAATGGATCCGGTGTAACTTCGATCATCGAGAATGTGGTAGGATTGTATCATCCTTGAACTTCGATTCAGAATGGATCTGGTGTAACTTTGGTCATCGAGAATGTGGCAGGATTGTATCATCCTTGAACTTCGGTTCAGAACGGATCTGGTGTAACTTCGGTCATCAAGAATGTGGCAGGATTGTATCATCCTTGAACTTCGGTTCAGAATGGATCCGGTGTAACTTCGGTCATCGAGAATGTGGTAGGATTGTATCATCCTTGAACTTCGGTTCATAATGGATCCGGTGTAACTTCGGTCATCGAGAATGTGGAAGGATTGCATCATCCTTGAACCTTAGTTCAGAACATATCTGATGACCTCGGTTGTCGAGAATGTGATAGGATTGCATCATCCTTGGATTTTGAGTCCAAAAGAGATCCAAAGACTTCTTTGTCTTTGTACTGTGGGCTGCTACTGATGATGATGATGTTTTTTGATCGAAAGATCAGAAGTTGCTTATGATTATGATGTTTCTGATGATGATGATGTTTTCTGATCGAAAGATCAAAATGTGATGATGATGAGATCCTGATGATGATGATGCCGTATTATCAAAATATGATTATGATGACGTACTGATCGAAAGATCAGAATATGATGATGAGTTGATGTTAGATTATGATGATGTTCGGTTGATGATGTTTTTGATCGAAAGATCAGAGGCTGATGATAATGATGATTCTGATTGAAAGATCAGAGTATGATGATGATGATATTTTGATGCTGATATTTTGATGATGATGATGTTGATATTTTGATGATGTTTTGATGATGTTTCTGATTGAAATATCAGAGTATGATGATGATGATATTTTGATGATGATGATGTTGATGTTTTGATGATGTTTCTGATCGAAAGATTAGAGTATGACGATGATGTTGTTGCTGATTGAAAGTTCAAAGTGTTGAAGAAGATGTTGCTGATCGAAAGGTCAAAGTGTTGAAGATGATGTTGCTAATCGAAAGTTCAAAGTGCTGAAGATGATGTTGCTGATCGAAAGGCCAAAGTGCTGAAGATGTTGATGATTGAAAGGTCAAAATGCTGAAGATGTTGCTACTGATTGAAGAGTCAAGATGCTGAAGATGTTGCTAATCAAAGCGGTCAAAGTACTGATAATGCTGAAGACTAAAGATTGAAGATGAAGACTACATGATGTTGAAAAGCTTCCAATGATTTATAGATGTATCACCCTGATGATGTTGATGTTGTCCTCTATCTCTCTCATATTATTGTTGTTGTTGATGTTGTTATAGAATACCCTTCTCATTAAGGGGGAGTGTTGAAATATTGTAACTTCAAAGAATATTCTATATGTATTTATTTATGGTCCCTGATGGTCCTACCGAGAGAACCACTTGTATTACTTTGTACCCCGATGCTTCTAATCGGAAGAACTAATAAGAGTCATGAGGAAGTCCCCTCTAATTGTAAAGGTGGGTCATTATCACCCCAGTGTGGTTACTTGAGCCTACATGTGTAACTCGAGCCTACATGATTAACTCAAGCCTACATAACAGATGAGTTAACTTAAGTGAACGGATGAATATAAATAGAGGTGTAGTGCTCCTCATTTGACACACGCACTCTCACTTGTGTAGCGCATTAGTGGAGAAGAGAAGTAGCTGGAGAAGGAGGAGGATCAGGCTTTGATCTCCTTGCTGGTTTTATCTTTTATCTTTTTGGGACATCTATATTGAGGAAGCTTTTGCTGGGTTTTTACCTTTAGGGTTTTCCCAGGATAAATCTTTGTGTTCCTTTTGTATGGTTGTGCTTGTCTATCATTTAGTGATCCTGTTTATATTCTTTTGTTATGAAAATGAAATGAAATACTGATGTCTTAGCTAAGCATATGAAAATTTAACATTTTAGTGAAAAAATATCTTTTAAAAGATGTGTTTCTACTAAAATTCATGCCCCGGAAAAACAGTAAGGAATTGGAAAAAATTAAAACAAAAAAGTTGTAGAGAATTTCAAGAGATTTCCAATGGTCTGAATTCCTCCCAATTCCGAGTTATGAGAGAAAACTTATGCCAAAATACAAAAGATTCCAGGAATATTTTCACTTTTTGTTAAATATGATACATCATAGAAGAGGGTAGAATGTTATGAAATAATAATAAACAATAAATAAGATGAAAATATTAAAACACATTACAAGAGAGACACAGATATAAGCCGGTTCACCCAAGATGGGCTACGTCCACACAAAAATTTCCAGTCATTTATTATTATTCTATCCAAAAAAATTAGCGAATACAACCTCCAGCAACCTTTCTTAATTTCCTCTTCACTCTCTCACAATCTCTCTCACACAATCACAGAGATATCTTTTACAATGCTACAGTAGAATACACAGCTTTATGACAATGCCTTCCTTTTATAAAGAGAATTCCATGGGGAAATACCACGGGTTTCCCAAAACCATGGAACCATAAATCACCCATTATTGACCAAGTCGTGACTTTGGAATTACAACATTTTACAAGGAATTTTTTCCTAAATTTATGCTACGAGGGCACTACCCCTGAACCCTCGCCAGGGGGGCTCCTAAAATAGTCTTTGTAGCCCCATATACCCCTATGATGACTATAGTGGGGGAGGGAATCCAACCCACCTATCAGGTGCTATGATCCAAATACGATTGAAATAACATCTCTGATTCAAGAAGATCAAGCTCCACAAGCAACACAAAATAGGTTTCTCCAAGTACTTTCTCCACAATCAACATCTAGATACCTAATATCTTCTGGTTCCCACTTGATCCTAAAAATACTACACCAATTTTTATCATATCCCATGTATCCAGGATCTCAATTTCTATCAGGAACATGGAGGATCCATGTAACTATGAACCATTCGATAGTGACAATCCAATATATCATAATTGTCGATGGTCTAGGTCCACACCGGTTATGTATCACATATTACTTCCATCCTAGTTATCCCTATCATGAAGTGTATGTCCTAGAGGGTGAGCTCTATACACTCAATCTATGTGACAATTGCTCCAGCATCTCAATCCCAATACTCAATAATCTTGGTCAGGAAGAGTCTCACCAACCTTATTAGGGAGTTCTCAATGAACTTAAGTAACATGTAGAATGCAAATATACCCCTCATGAATTGATCAATCTATATATCCCTCCTAATATCCTCTCTCTCTCTCTCTCTCTCTCTCTCTCTCTCTCTCTCTCTCTCTCTCTCTCTCTCTCTCTCTCTCATTTTTCTACATCCTACATTCATAACAATCAAGTTTATTCGATAGTTAAAAACCAAAATTTGAATATATCAGTTGCAAAATTTTTGAGAAAAATGGTGACTTAGGTCACACCTAAATGGACAAAATTGGTAACCTAGGTCACTTCTTTTCAAATACAAAATGTGACCTTAGGTCACACCTAGTCCTCAACTAGGTGCGACCTGGTTGCATCTTTCAAAGACGAAGTCACGACCTAAGTCATTGATTCCCCTTTAATGGGTTTGACCTAACCCTAAAACCCTTTGGGCCTCACATAGCACCCTTGAATGAAAAAAATGGGAAAGAAAATAAACATAAATGACTAGATAAATGAGATCACTAACCTTCCAATCATGGAATTAGAATATGAAAAACAAAATAGGATAAACTAACACATGAAGTTTTGGGCTCCACATACTTCGTCAATGGTGAATAGTTAAAATGACAGCTAGTTGGGTGGACCCACCTCCATTTAAGGACATTTGGTACATATTATTATTCTAGACCATATAACCTCATATGAAACCTATTTGAGGTGTCGTTAATGCCACTAGGATCATGATTTCAAGATAATGTTGATTATGTGATCCTTTTCCATTATCAAGGTAATTTGTAGTGATGTATTCATCCTCCTCATTTTGCATTCATGTGTGTAATTTATCCCATATTCGTGTGTGTTAGATTTTCTTAACATCTGATTAGATTATCTAGGATCTTTATATGAAAGAATAACAAGTACAACAAAATGCATAAGATGCAAAATATGCACAAGAAACAAATATTTTCATCGGGGAAACCATAAAGGAGAAAACCCCACAAACTTCTTTAGAATAGTAAGATGATCAAAAGTAGTAATAAGAAATATTCATCAACTATCTTTCTCTCCTCCTATTACTGTCTCTCTCTCTTTCATGTGTCTTAGAGAGTGTGTTCGATGTGTATAAATGAGGGAGAGTACCTCCCTATTTATACCCTTTCAATTCACTGACCAAATATAAGACTCGAGCCTACATGTCATCTCACATGGGTCCCACTTCTCCTAGAGAGACCACAAAGCCATATTACAAGATGTTACATTGGGGACTATTTCCATGGATTACAATGGAGGTTATACCTCAAGGTATAGAAAAAATTTATACATCCCTTAAATGTGTAACACACATCCCCAATGGGGTTACAACAACATACAATGATAATATACATCAAAATATCTTTTGATGTTACAAATACATCAACACTCCCTCTTAAATAGGAATATGGTCTCTCTCTACATAGTCATCAACACATCTGGTCAGGTCTTCAACGCATCATCATCATCACAGAGTCATAGAGTCTTCATTATAGCTACTTCCATCATCTTCTTATAATTTGATCATCGTCCCATACAATTTGTCATTAGAAGTTTCTATAGTGCCAGCCCTTTTTCATCTTGGATGTAGGCCTAGTCCTCTGCCAGGTCTTCATCTACAGTGCCAACCCTTTTTCATGTTAGATGTAGACCTAGCCCTCTATCAGGTCTTCATTATATCTGTGAGCAAGCCATCAAGTAGGTACATCTCAGGACTTATTATATGCCTCTTGCAAAACCTACAAGATCTCCCATGATTGATTATACGCCACTGTAAAACCTGAAGGAGCATCCCAGGACTGATTACATGCCTTACAATACCTATATAACCTACTATTACCTCATCATATTCATATCATCTCATCATCTCACGGAGCACAGCCCAGATACACATAACACAAAATTCACATTCTTTGGCATCATAGGACACACCTACTATAATCTAGGAAAGGATTTAGAACTTACATCCATCGGCATGGTAGGAAATACCTACTACCATTAGGGGAAGGGCTCTACACTTACATCCACTAGCATGGTAGGACACACCTACTACCATCTAGGGAAAGTCTCTTCACTTACATCGATCAGCATGGTAGGACACACCTATTACCATCCGGGGAAAGGCTCTTCACTTACATCCACCAACATGGTAGGAAACACCTACTACCATCCGGGAAAGCCTCTACACTTACATCCATTGACATGGTACGACACACCTACTACCATCTAGGGAAAGGCTCTGCACTTACATCCATTGGCATGGCAAGAGACACCTACTACCATCCGAGGAAAGGCTATGCATTTACATTCACTGGCATGGTAGGACACACCTACTACCATCCAGGGAAAGGCTCTGCACTTACATCCACCAACATGGTAGGAGACACCTACTACCATCCAAGGAAAGGCTCAGCACTTACATCCACTGGCATGGTAGGACACACCTACTACCATATGGGGAAAGGCTCTGCACTTACATCCTACCATGGGAGGCCCATCCTGCCACCATGTCGAAAAGGCTCATGTGTATCTGTGTCTTCTAGAATCATCACTTCCCTTTGGAGGGAACCTTGATCTAAAGAACACCAAGTTTCTCTCTGAAGTACTAGAACTTCACTTTGGCCATTTCTAGGATAGAATCACATCATGGCTTATTACATCCAAGGATAACATGCGAGCTTCGTCAAGACTGATTACATCCAAGGACAACCTACATTATTGATTACGTCTAAGAAACCTATAAGCTTCGTCAGGATTTTATGCTCAAATAACATGTCTCACTGGCTATGCTAGAACTGATCACTCCCTATTTTGAGAGATGTTGATATGGATGACATATTGGAGCTTCACTGCTCCTCTCTGCATTATACAAAAAATGCAAGTCAAATCAATCAAATCAAATAGTATATTTCAAAAGAAACATACTACCTCACAAATAGCTAAGCAAGTGGAAACAAATTTTTCCTCGGTTGTACTCAGTACCACGCAATATTGCTTCCTACTAAACCAAGAGATCACTCATGATCCCATACTGAAGCAGCACCCCGAAGTGCTCTTCCTATCAATGGCACTTCCTTCCCAATCCAAATCCATATAATCCTCCAGGTTAATATTTTGTTTCAAATCATACTCAACTGTACCCTTTAGGTACCTCAAAATATGCTTTGCAGCAATCAGGTGAACATGTCTCAGATCCGTTAGGAACAAGCTCAATGTGTTCACAACAAAGCAAATATCTAGTCTCGCATTCACTAGGTACATCAAGGATACAATCATGTGATGATACATCGTGGCATCAATCGACTCTAATGAAGCATCACTCAATAGATTTAGGTTCGATGCATACAAGAAAAATCTAATTCGCATTCTTTCACACCTCCATGCCTAATAAGTAGTGCGCTAGGTCTTTCATCTTGAACTCTATAGCAAGTCTCCTTCTTGCATATTTAAAGAGTTCCTATTTTCCTATTAGGAACAGGTCATCGACATATAACAGTAGCATCACTGGTCTTCCGCCTTCAACCCTGAAGTAAATGTTGGAATCCGCTTTACTCTCAGTAAATCCTAGAGCCATCAGTAAGATTTCCATCCTAGAATACCATGTCAAACCTAAGGAGCTTCTGCAGTCACTCCCTCTGAAGCGAAGAATCATTCTCCCTCTGTCTTTCATACTCTATGTATTGAGGCATTATGTAATGGAGTGACAAGTAGCTACCTCTACTACTAATATTCTATGTATCCATATAGGGTCAGTAATGGAGTGACAAGTAGCTACCTCTACTACTAATATTCTATGTATCCACCTAGGGTCACTGGATACCAAGATCCTCTATCTTGAACTTTGTTGAAAATTTCTTCTCACACCCATCTATGAGATTTTCATCCTTTATAGGCTTTCATATTCAATCTTCTAGCAAAGGTTAAGATATTCATCACTCTAGGTGATCTTCAATCTCCTTATGTAACTGTATGTTCTATCCCATGGGTGCCTTCTGAGATCATACAATTCCTTCTTTAATTTGCACACATGATTCTTCCTGTCATGTGTCTCAACTCCCAGTGGATTCTCTACGTTTACTTCACTCTCCACTGGTGCAAATGTAGTATATTCCTTCTGTCTGTGAGAAGCCTCATGCTACAAAACTTGCCTTGTATCCCACGATGTTGCCATGTACTGCATGTTGGATCTTGTAGATCCATATGGAAGACACTACAAACTTCCATTTGGGTCTCGACACTGCATCCTAGACATTATTCTTCTTGAACGAGTACTCTTTGATCATAGTCTCCTTCCCTTCCTTCTTGTCTACTTCTTCATAGATGGAAGGATCTGCATTAATGATGTCGTTCAACAGTGTCACATAACTATAGTGTGTTTGAGGCCTCTTTATTTCTTTGTAAGTATCATCATACTTTTCTTCATATTGGATTATTTCTTGTGACCAAGGTGGTCTTCTTCTTTTGAGGTGGATCTATCATTCTCTTTATATTCTTCTGAAGCTCTTTCTTTCCCTATGGTGTCTTTGACTCGGGAAGCTTCAGGTTCCTCTTTTGAACTGTCGTTACTTGTTATTTTCGTTACTTGTTCTTTGGCATAATATACAAGTCAAGTTCATTTTCATTATTAGAAACATATCATAATTTCCAAAACATATTAATAGTGACAAATATATGTCACATAGCAATGAAACTATTTTAGCCAATGCTACAACATTCATCCATATCATGTATACATACAATAACTTCTAGATGCATTCTACCCTAATGTTATTAAGAGTGTGTACTACTCCTAATATTCCAGCAAAGAGGTTTCAATATAGATAAGTAGTAATTGAATGTAGTACAACATCATTGACTTCTTACCCATCATGTGCAATTCAGTACTATAAATGCAAATACTCAAACATGCACAACTCATCAGCTGAATATAAACAAATGCATAACCAAACAATATCATGAAATGACAATTGAATACTTATGTTTATTTGTTTTGTGGGTAGACTCCTTCTTGAGCCTTGAGCTTCATCATCTTCTTCATTCATAATAGCATCATTTCTTATCCAAATGATAATATGGATAAGAGGTTCTTCAAGAATTGAGTCCTTCATATTCCTCATCGCTTGAGGGATCTTCTTTGAATCATCAGAGCTTGATCTTAAATTTCTTTTGAGTCTCTTATTATGAGTCAAGATTCTTCTTTTGTTCACTCTTCCCAGAGTCTACTGAAGGTAATCACTTCCTTCTAGCACACATTCCTCGAATGAATGAATCCTATCATCTTTGGAGGCCATTCAAGGTGGTTATAACAATATCTTATTCCTCTTCGATTGCTTCATCATAGCATCGAACACTTCTTTTTGGTGTCTTCAAGGATGACACATGAAGGATTAGATTGTCTTTAATAGAATCTGCAATGATTCTCTTGGCTCTAGCCTTGGCCTCATCTCCCTCTAGCTCCTAGAACTTCCTTACTGAAATACTGATCTAAGTCAATTTCTTCATGGATCACGGAGGTCCTACAACTCCATACTTGGAAGCTGTCAGCTTCACCAAGCTTGTCATCAAGCTGGTGTGATTATTCATTTTGAAATGAGAACCTCAAATGTAAATAGAAAAAAATTAGATCTTACTGATTTGAGGTGTCCATCATGGTTCTTGAGCTGGCTGATCTAGGGTTTTTCAGAGAAACCCTAATTTTCAAAACTTGGAATTTCAAACTTCTAATTGGATAGAAATATGGGCCTTTTTAAGGAGAGTTGTCCAATGTACTCCTTTTCTGAAAAGAGTGGAGGGAATCTCCTGGAACAGGAAGCCCTAGTTTTCCAGATTCTTCTGTAGAAATGACTAATATTGAATATGTTGTTTCTTCAAAGTTTTGGATCCTTAAATTCTAAAAATTATCACTGTGATATCCTGATAATTATTATTTCCAACCCCACAGGTTAGAGAATAAATGGATTCTCCAAGTGGTACTTATGTTGAGTTTCCCATGGTGACTATTTTGGGGACTATTTAGAATAGAAAATTTGTATGGACTTCCACGTGTCACTGTTTCACATTATTAGTCTAAAACATGTACCACAGAAACTTCTATCCATGCCCTACCTAGAAAATCTTGCAAAATTTCGTTTGGACCTTCCTAGCCCGAGATATAGTAAATCTCCCTAGGTCACATGTTTATGACTGTATTCTGGAGAAGGTTGGGACCCTGATTTAGAGGAATCATATCTCCTGAAGTATAGAGAATATGAGGCTAAAACATTTACATAGTGTACATCATGAATTTTTCTTTGTCATGTACAATTTTTGGCTTTTGAACCTTCTCCAAGATCGTGTTATAGCGAAATTGTTAGAATGACTAAATTCAGTCTTCTAGGGTTTTCAAGCATGAAACCCTAATTTCCATTAGCTGCCATTGTAGCTGTATTTCGGCTGCACAGTGAAACTTCTCTGATTCATAAACTGCTACCACCAATAGATGCACCCTAGTGAGGCAAGTTATCCTAGCCATCCTTGCTTAATGATCCGTGGAGAGAACACCTTCAACTAGAATTTCCTACTTCTCGCAGCTCCACATTCAGAGAGGCTTTGATACCATGTTAGATTTTCTTAAGATCTAATTAGATTATCTAGGATATTTATCTAAAATAATAACAAGTACATAAAAATGCATAAGATGTAAAATATGCACAAGACACAAATATTTTCATCGGGGAAACCATAAAGGAGAAAACCCCGCAAACTTCTTTAGAGTAGTAAGATGATAAAAAAAAATAATAAGAAATATTCATCGGCTATCTTTCTCTCCCCCTATGACTGTCTCTCTCTCTCATGTTCCTTAGAGAGTGTTTTAGATGTGTATAAATGAGGGAGAGATCCTCCCTATTTATACCCTCTCAATTCACTGACCAAATATAAGACTCGATCCTACATGTCATCTCACATGGGGCCCACTTCTCCTAAAGAGGCCACAATTACATATTACATGATGTTACACTGGAGACTATTTCCCTAACTTACAACAGAGGTTGTACCTCAAGGTCCAGACACAATTTAGACATCCCGTAAAGGGGTAACACACATCCCCAATGGGGTTAAAACAACATACAATGATACAATACATCATAACATCTTTCAAAGTAACAAATACATCAATAGTGTGTTATATGATACTTGTGTATTTGGTTTCCTTTCCATATGCACATTTACACTTGGGTATCATTTCCATGTGTATATGATTAGGTTGCGATGGGACCCTCTTGTTTAGACATGAAACAAGTCACTACATGTATATTGTCTCAACCTAGAATATAGGTGATTCCCTTCTACAAAATATCATATGTATAATTGTTGTCCCCTTTATTCCTATAGGACCCCCTATGTTCAAGTAAGTGGCCCAACCTAACCACCTTTCCATTCACCCTTACCTAGAAATAGAACCTACCCTACATAGGTGCCATCATTTAGTACCCCCTTATCATTCGACGCCCATGCAATTATTTTTCCATGGGAGTGGGAGTCCATCTAGTTTGTGATATTGCACTTGGGTGCATATCAATTCATCATCATCACTCATTGGTCGACCCATGGAATCCAATACTTATTTCCTTTATGACATTTTGATGATTCATGTTACGCACTCATGAACCCTTCTCTCCATGCATACTATAAAAGTTTCATTATTTTACCACCATTCATCATCCATCAAGGATATTACCACTAGTTCCTACTACCCATCATCTCCATCTTCTATTATTCATTTTATGATCTGCATTATCATTCATTGGACACCTATCTCATTGACATCTGTTACTATCTCTCAGGTGTCCACGCACCTACTGCACCATTTTTTCTCAAGTGTTCACACACCTAGGAGAACCTTCACAATATAGTTCTCCTTAGCACACTCTCTTTGGTATGCATACACCCGAGATGTTGTTAGAAAATAGTGCTCCTCAGCAATCCTACATATTGTATACAATATCACCTTTTGGAAGCATCCATGGTATCATTTATTTAGAGCATTATATGATGAGTCATCCATGGATTCATATTGATTCCATTCTCCCCTAGAGTCAACATCATCCCCCGTCCTTCCCCTCCATGAGTCCCCCATTGTACCCTTGTTGTGTCCCTCCCTTGATACCATCACAAGTTTTACATGTGTTTCTAGGTCATCCATGTATTCATTCTATGAATAAATAAAGTTTCACTCCTCTACTCAATTACCCTTGTATTCTCCATTGATTTTTCAATCCTTTATTTATCTATATCCATGCTTTGGCTATATCCCTCATGTTTCCTTCAAGGAAAACTAGCTTCCTTGTTGGTAGTAAGTCTCTATTTTTCAACATAAACACCTCTATTCCATAGGATAGACATAGAGGCACCCTATAAATTATCCCATGATTGATGAGTTTCTTTGGATCGACTGAGGAGAGACCTTAGAGACACTTAGATTAGTTGCTTCTCATGTTCTCAATTTCATCTCATCATTGCACCATTGATAATCATGCAGGTTGATGATTATTTTATCTTGTTTGGTTGAAGAACCAAAGTATCCTTGACTCTAGCCATTTTGTGATTCTCTTTGGAATCCCTCCAATCATATGCTTCCTTTGGTATTTGGGATGCATTGGAAATAGTGTTTGGAATCCCTTCATTAATATGCTTCCTATGGTATTCAGTTCTATTTGTAGTTCCATGGATCTATTTTCTTTATTCATTCATTTTTTCGAGTCACCTATGAAGAGTTACTTCACTCTATACTCCTTACACATATTGGGCCCCTCCAATTTCAATAGGGCATTAGTTACTATGATTCTGCAATTCATTGGGATTCCATTGTTCCAACATGATTTCTTCTAATCATCCATGTTTGGACTATTATTATGTATCCATTGTGTATTCATCATGGGTCCCTCATTGAACCTCTTTACGTACTCATTTTGGGTCCCTATTTGACCCTCATAATCTATTGTATCTATCAATTATTCATGTACTAATCAGACCCCTTTTGGTATTGATCCCTACTTAAATCGAGACATCATTATGAGCATGGATATTGTTACGAACCCATGTCAACCCTTCTCTTTACTTTCTTAGTGTATTTTTGTTGGACCCATATGCTTTGTATGCCATCCCGTGAGTATATTGGATTATCCCACATTCATGGGGAGTAATATTTGTTTAGATTAGACTTAGTACATAAGTATGTGTCGAGGCCAATGAAGGAATCCAGGATTTATTTATGTTGAGCTTGCTCAAAGGAGGGTTCCCCCTCGAAGTGTCCTGTGATCAATAAAATTCCGTCTGTGCTCTATTATTTTTGTTATATTGTGCATTTTCATTATTTATTGTAGGAGGTTTCTCACATATGGTATTATAGCACTTTCTTGGGCTCTCTAGGTGGAATTTCTGCCAATTTTTTTTTCTTTTGCAGTGCTTCTCAGCTCCATGATTATTGCATTTGTTCTTCTTCGTTGCATCTATGGTGTTCATTTCAATTCCAAGTTTGGATCAAGGAATAACCCCTATCCTCTTAACTGTGGGAAGTACTTGGGCATATCCCTAAAACTCATTATGAGGAGTACCACATGAACCATGAAGTATTTGGCCATTCATAGGACCTGCCAAGTGAAAACGGAAACAACCCCTACCTGATTTACTAGTTCCCACCCATTAGGTAAACCAAGAGCTATCGTTTATGGAAAAGTGGTTATCAATTTTACCTGAACTATTGCATGATGGGTACTGCCCCAATACGCAAGCCATTAAGACAACATTGGTGGCCGAGTGAATTCCCTGAACCCTTAGGAAACTACACATACCTAGGGTCCATATCTTAAATAACATCTTGCGTCTATCTATAGTCTCCACCGATCCATTCCACCGAACCGAAAATAATAATAATAATAATGATAAATTGTTTTTCCATTATATCTTCTTTTTTTTAGCTTGGTTTCCCTTGAAAATTCACTAGAACCAATGTCATTCCATTTTTCATATTTCATTCCTTGAGGACCCTATCCCAAATTCCACTTCTTGAAGCCCGAAATCCCACATTTGTTTATATTTAGGGTTTGACATAACTTTTTCAATTATGTTTTTCACCACATATTCTTTGTTTTAGCTCTATTTCCCTTGAAAATTCACTAAAACCCCTATCATTCCATTTTACATATTTCATTTCTTGAGGAACCTATCCCAAATTCCACTTCCCGAATCCCGAAATCCTGCACTTGTCTATTTTTAGGGGTTTCCATAAAATTTTTAATTCTCACCCAACCGCCTTCAAATTTTTCCAGAGTGTTCATTTCCTAATTCTGCTTCATTGTCTCTCTTTGACAATTTTTCCCATTCTTTCACATCACTTCTGAAATTCTCATTTTTTGCTTCCCTGACTCTTAAAAAGTGTCCAAAACCTAGTCAAACCCCAATTGCCCACCAAAGTTTTTTCCAACTCCAAATTCTCCTTTTCTAAAAACCTTGGCATTTTTTTTTATACTCATTTCCAAAAAACAAAAAAAAAACTCCTGGTTATGGTTGTCACCTGCACCAAAGAAAACAAAAAAATGGAAGGCAAACTTTCCCCCCTCAAGACCAAAATCCAAGATCTGGATGAAATATTTCTCAGCATCCATCTTTAGTATTCAACAATGAACAATAGATGACAACCTGAGTCTTATGCCAACACTAGGTTCTCTTCTTCCAGCAATTTTCGTGGGATGAAGCTTGATTTTACTCGCTTCAACGGTGATGATATGACTGGATGGATATACAGGGAAGAACAATATTTAAGTTTGCATAACACTTTTGATGTCAATAAAGTCCCACTTGCATCCTTTCATTTGTAACATGAAGCCCTTCAATGGTTTTGTTGGTACATCAAGCCTCATGAAATGCCAAAATTGATAGATTTTTGCGAACTGCTTTCACAACGATTTGGCCATAGTGCTTTTGACAACTTCACAGGAGAACTCACTAAAATTTGTTCAACTGGCACTGTGAGGGAGTATCAAACAGAATTTGAGAAAATGGCCAATCACACAGAAGGATTGTCTGATGCATTCTATCATGAGTTGTTTTATCAGTGATTTGAAGGATGCAATCCAATCTGAGGTTAAAATTTTATGCCCCAACACAATGATGGAAGCCCTAGAGTTGGCTAAGTTGGAAGAGGACAAGATCATAGCTCAAAAATGCTCCAAATCCACTTTTGTTCCATTCAGAAATATGGTTCCCCAAAGACCTCAAATCACACCAGCTCCTAGAACCACTCCTATCAAGTATTTTTCTGAATCCAAGATGGGGGCACGTAGAGAGAAAGGGCTTTGTTATAATTGTGATGATAAATTCACCCATGGACATCAATGTGTTGATGATGAGGATGAAATTCAGCAGCTTCTTGGTTAATCCCCCTACTCAGGACGACCATCCATAGATATCTCTTCATGCATTAGCCGGAGTCACCACCCCACAAACCATACAGGTCAAAATTTTCTTCAAGGAGATCCCTCTTACAATACTCATTGATTTTGGTAGCACTCATAAACTCATTAACCCTCGGATCGCCAAACAAGACGATTGTTTTTTCCATCCTTGCTCCAGCTTTGAAGTCATGATTTCCAATGGGGGCACGTTACCTTGAAAAAGGAAGTGTCGTAATGTTCGAATCTCTTTTGGAGATTATAACTTGCACTTTGACATGTTTTCCTTGCCCTTATTTGGATGTGATGTGTTTTTGGGCCCTCAATGGTTACACACACTTAAACCCATCTTATGGGATTTTGTTGAACTTTGGATGCATTCTTCAGTCAATGGGACAAAACACGCATTGAAGGGATTACAACCAGAGTCTCTCAGCATCATCAGTTCACATCACATGGAAAATATCCTGAAGAAGAATCCACACGGTGTCGTCACTCAGCTCCATTTCATTCAGATGCAACCTTCAACGGTCTCCACTACTCCCTTAGATCTACAACAAATTTTGGATTGATATGCATGTGTCTTTGTTGAACCGGTGGGATTTCCACCTTCAATACCAAAGGAACATTGTATTCCTCTCCTTCCTAGAATAATCCCTCCAAACATATGGCCCTATCGTTACCCATTTTACCAAAATACAGAGATTGAGATGCTCGTTTGGGACTTACCGAAGCAAGGTATTCTTCGCCCTAGTACCAGTTCCTTTTCTTCACTAGCTCTTCTTGTTTGAAAAAGGATGGGTATTGACTTTTGAGCACTTAATCACATCACAACCAAGGATAAGTTTCCAATTCCTGTTGTTGATGAGTTTCTTGATGAACTTCATGGTCTCATTTTTTCTCCAAGTTGGATCTTCATTCTGGGTATCACCAAACTCAGGTTCATGAGGATGATATCCCTAAAATATATTTTCACACACATGATGGCCACTATGATTTTTTAGTCATTCCCTTTGGCCTCATGAATGCTCCTTCCACATTCCAAGAATTAATGAATAAAATATTTTGACCCTACTTGTGGAACTTCGTTTTGGTATTCTTTGATGATATCCTCATCTATTAGAATACATGGGTTGAGCATCTCCAACATCTAAATCTTGTACTGCAAATTTTTTGTGATCATAATATATGTGCCAAACAGTCTAAATATGTTTTTTGGAAGGAGGAAGTAGAGTATCGCAAGCATATTCTTTCAGCACAAGGTGTTCACGTAGATCCTACCAAAATAGATTCCATGGAAAATTGGTTGCATCCTCAGACAGTTAAGAGCCTTAGTGGGGTTTTGGAACTGACTTTCTACTACCACAAGTTTTTCAAGGATTATGGGAATAATGCAGCTCCATTAACAGCTCTACTGAAGAGGATGCTTTTACATGGACACATGTTGTTGAGTGTGCATTTGACAAACTAAAACAAGCTATGTGTACCACATATGTTCTAGCTATGCCCAATTTCTCCAAGCCCTTCACTATTGAGAGTGATACTTATGACAATGTAATTGGTGTTGTTATCCTTATATTAACATCCCATTGCATTCACCAACAAATCCCTTTCTAGTAAGAATTTAGTTGCTTCTACATATGAGAAGGAAATGATGGCTATTTTGTAAATAGTAAAGAAGTGGTGGCCATACCTATTAGGGAATCATTTCTACATCAAGATTGATCACCAAAGTTTGAAATATTTCCTGGAACAATAGGTCTCATACCCAACACAACAGAAATGGGTTAGAAAACTCATGGGTTATGACTATGAGATCACTTACAAGAAGGGTAAGGAAAATATTGTGGCGGATTCTCTTTCCCGCACATTTGATGACCACGTTTCTCTTTCAGCTATTTCTATGCCTATTCCAAATTGGTTACAATCCGTTTAGAAGGCTATGTCAATGTGTCTTCATTATCTGAAATCATCCAATGGTTGGTCAATAACCCTTATGTTGTACCACATTACTCTTGGGATGGTTCTTATATGAGATACAAGGGTCATCTGGTGCATCCCCAGAGCACATATCTTCAATAGGTTGTCTTCTATGAACTCCATTCTTCTCCATCGGTAGGGCACTCTAGGTTCCTCAAAGCATATAAGCGGGAACAGTGTAACTTATTTTGTATGGGAATGAAATGGGAAATTCAAAATATGGTGTCCGAATGTGATACCTTCCATCACAACAAGGGTGAAACAACAATCCTTCTTGGATTTCTCAAACCCTTTCCCATAACTACAAGGATTTGGATAGATATTTTGATGGATTTCATTGAAGGGCTCCCTAAATATGGAGGGAAGACCGTAATATTGGTTGTGGTTAATTGACTCTCCAAATATAGTAATTTTTGTGCTCTCATCGATCCATATACCACCTCCTTAGTTGCACAAATTTTCATGGACCATATCTTCTGTCTTCATGGAATCCCTTCATCCATTGTCTCATATCGCGATGCAAATTTCACAAGTCATTTTTGGTCAAAACTATTTCGCCACACTGAAACCAAACTGAATATGAGTTTAGGATATCACCCACAAATAGATAATCAAACTGAAGTTATCTACAAATGTTTGGAATCTTATCTTCGTTGCTTCACCTCTAAACAACAACATCAATGGAAAAGTGTCTCCCTCTTATTGAATGGTGGTACAATACTTCCTACCATACTGCACCTAAAATGACTCCATATGAAGCATTTTATATCCAGGCACCACCAGTGCTCCTTCCATACACCCCTAGTAGCTCACCAATTCAGGAAGTTGACATGGTTCTACGAAACCAAGATCATATTCTTCACATTTTACAGGACAATCTTCACATGGCAAGAAACTGAATGAAACAACAAGCCGATCAGCACCACTCTAAGCGCACTTTTCAAGTCATTGATATGGTTTTTTTTCATTTACATCCTTACAAGCAATCCTCATTGAAAATCAAAGGGCGTTAGAAGCTAGCTCCAAATTTATATGGGCCATATAAGGTTCTTCAGAAGATTGGGTGTGTTTCTTATAAATTGGAACTTTCCCCTTCTTCTCAAATTTAACCAATATTGCACGTCTCTTGTCTTAAGAAAGTTATTGGCACCAACATCAAAGAACAAACTATTTCACTAGGACTATATAATGAAGGATCCTTCATTTTGGAGCCAAAGGCCATCCTCAATAAGATCACTCGTCAAATTCTCTCTTGATCCATCACAAAGGTATTAATTCAGTGGAACAACATGCAATTAGAGGATGCTACATGGGAACCACTCCTTCAAATTCAACAACAACTTCCATATTTAAATATTTGAGGAAAATTATTTGCTAAGAGGGAGGGGATATTTAGGAACCCGTGTAAACCCTTCTCTTTACTTTGTTAGTATATTTTTGTTGGACGCATATGCTTTGTAATTCATCTCATGAGTATATTTTATTATCCCATATCCATGGGGGGTAATATTTTTTTTATTTAGACTTAGTATATAAGTATGTGTTGAGGCCAATGAAGGAATCCATGAGTTATTTGTATTGAGCTTTCTCAAAGGAGTTTTTCCCCTTGAATTATCTTGTGATCAATAAAATGTCTTCTATCCTCTGATATTTATGTTCTATCATGCATATTCATTATTTATTGTAGGAGGTTTCTCACAGATATTCCTACCTCACCCACATATTTGAGATTATGTACACCTTATCTAGTTTGATTCTGATCTTTAATCCAAACAATATCCCTTATATCCTCTAAGTATGAAATCTCTATGATGTATTTTAACTATACGATGAGATCCTAACCTCACACGTCAAAATTTTTCTCACCTACAATGTAATCAGCTTCATAGGCCTTATACATCATCATTAAACATAATAAGAACATTTTTCCATGTCATTCCATCCATATGTCATGAGGAGGTGAAAAAACTCCCAAAAATTGAAATTCAAACCCAAATTGACTAGTCTATAAGGGGATCGTTGGTTTTCCCTCGAAAACAATGACCCAATTCATAGGTTTTCCCTAATAAGACACAACCTTGTTCCAAAAAGTGATTTTCAACATGACATTGTTATTTTCCACTTACCTAATGAAGAAATTGCCAAAAGTGGACACATTCCTTGATGTAATCCAAAATTAGTTATGGATATAGGTTTCAAAACCCTAATATTTCCACTAAGAATTCAAGGAAATGGAGAATTCTCACATTGAATCTAGATCCTTCTCTTGACTACTCTTGTGCCTAAAAAATCCCTTAGTGTCACCATTCCATACACACAATTTTCATTACCCACATCATTACTCTACTAAAATTATCCCTGAACTAGAAGGATACCATTACCTACTTTCTACTTCACCCTCGAGGAGATATACTTTGTGAGGTTTTTTGGATATTAAGTGGTCACAAAGGAGATGCACATACCTTCCCTTGGATATTTGGGGAGGCCCCATTTCCACTTCATTGTACCAAGTTGCACATTTCTATATTATTCTTTGTCATGATAATGAAAATTTATGCTTTGATTCTGATCTACATGTTTTCTTAGTAATGTCCATATGTATTGTGAAGAATGAAGATCTTTTGTTTAGTTTTTTTTTCCCTGTTGAATCTACTACCAAGGATTGTACAACCCCTTGGTGGGTTCTTTTGGCACACATGGTTTAGAATCACACCATATCACAATCCAGTTCCTTCAAGGAATGGACAAAACACAAAGGGGGTCACTAAAAATTAGGACAATCAAGTATTTTGTAGTGAAGGGTGAGCTACATTGGAAACATACCAGTAACATATTACTTAAATGCTTGTTGAAGGAAGAAGTGGATTATTTGTTCAAGGGCATGCATCAAGGGATTAATGGAGGACATTATCCATCCAAATCTAAAACTTGCAAAATCTTGATATTTTGTTAATCCTATCCCACCATTTGTATAGATGTACATAAGTTCATTAGGGATTTCCATGGTTGTCAAATATTTGGTGGTAGATATAAAATTCCTACCCTACCCTTGAGGCATGTCTAAGTGGGAACACATTTTTAGTGGTGGGGCTTGAATTTCATAGGAGAGATCCACGCTTGAATTTCATAGGAGAGATCCACCCACCCTCTAGTGGCCAGAATAGGTGGATATTGAAAACCATAGAGTACCTCACCAAGTGGGTAAAGGCCATTCTAACCAATAAATAAATTGATTAGGTTGCCATTAAATTTCTTGAATCTAACGAAGTGATAAATTGATTAGGTTGTGATTATATTTCTTGAAGAAAATATCTTGTCTAGATTTGGTTTCACCCAAATGATTCTAACTCGTAATGACAAGGACTTCATCTCATTGAGGCTAGTGTTTTTCTATCAAAAGTATAACATCATCCTAGGACATTACTCAAAGAAGTATCCATGATAAAATGTTTAGTATGAGTCTTATAACAAGAACATCATGAGATTCAAAAATAATACAACGGAAAACCATAAGAAGGCATGGAACTCTCACCTCAACTATGTGCTATGTCCATATAGGATAAATAAAATAGGTACATGAGAAAATTACCTGTTAAATTAGTGTATTTCCTAGAAGTAATACTTCATATTCAACTGGAATTTCCTATCATGAAACTATTGTAACACATAGTGACAAAGGAGAAGGCTAAGTCAAGTTTAGGAAGTTTGGGATAAATGTATATGATAGATTTAAGGACTATTAATAACAATTTAATAAATTATTTGAAAATAAGGCCAAAAACAAATACTTTCAAGTCAAATACTAGGTTCTACTATGGGACATAAGACATGAAGAACCTAGCAAGGATCAAAATTTTGATATCTTATGGGTAGGGCCCTGTGTGGTTGATGTTGTTCTTGGATTGTACCTTAACTCTTTTTATTTGGAAAATATGTATCGAGAGATGATATATTTTCACAATAGTGATAGGCATGCCAATAATTTCATTCTTGGAGAAGAAGATTGTAAATGTAAATCTACCATTTATCATGGTATTATTGTTCCCAGGTTGTACCCCTCACCACCTTATGTATAGAAAAAATAGTTCTTACTTATTCGCTACAAATGGGTATCATTTTTGGAAATGAATGCAAGATATTTACAAGGGGGGATGCAAGGCCAAGGATGGTTGTGTAGGATGCACCTTCCTATGCCACTTCAGGACATCAATCTAGTCCTCAAGCCAAGGGAAAAAAACCCTTGATTTATCAAGTAGGTAGCCTAGTCTATTAATATTCGTGTATTGGCTTTAAAACATGGTTCTATGGTGCACGATGTCAACCTTTACTATTGGAAATAGCTTCAAACATTGTTTTAAAGGTGAAAGGGTATTGCATAGTTTGGACCACAAAAATTCAAACACAACAATATTTCTAGGGTGCCATAATTAGAAGATAAAGGTAAGGTAAAAACACATCATATGGAATAGATATCATCATACATTCCATCGAGAGTATGTTTATAAAAGACATAAAAAAATGGGAAATATAAACATAGATCCATTGATTTATTCAACACAATGGAAGACATGCGACCAAAGAAAGAGCCATAATAACATGCATAAGACATTTATTGATTCAATCTAGGGGGGATTATTCCTCAATCCTAATATATTCAACAAATTCATAGATTTTCATTAATATAATAGGAAGACACCGGTAAGATCCCTTTGATATTTGTCCTAGGTTTATTGTTTTCTTTCTCAAAGAAGGACTTCAGATAATTTTTATAGTGAGAAAAATAATGATAATAAGAGAAAATGGTGGTGTAAATGTTTTAGATACCAATACATGAAACTCAATAGAATTACTATTGGTTTACAAAATGCTTGATCCTTTTTTCTAGAGTTGATGCCTCTTTTATAACCTATGATCTCTGAAAATTGGCTCACCCTCACTTGAATAAGCACATATATGGAAGCAACCGGTGTGCTTGATACCTTGTGTTCTTAGGGGAGATATGGTACTTCATGATGATAAAAACTAAAAATTAGTGTTCTTTCCATGACCTTCATATCCTTTTTAATTAACGTTCTTGTTGTTAGGTGATCATGAGAATGACTAAAACCCAAAAAATATGCATCCTTATGTCCCTTGATCAACCTCATGATTTCTTATAATTTCCCCTTGATACGAATCATTGATTCATGGGATTTTTTATGCCCTTTATTTTGGGGACGAGATGTTGGAAAGTTCTCAACTAATCTAGTGTTATATTTTCATAAAGAAAGCAGCATAATAATAATAGGATCACTAAAAGAATAACCAAGCACAAAAACAATATTGAATATGGAACTCATTTAACCATGGTGGTGATCTATATCCTCCCAACCATAGACAATACAAAAACTATTGTCTCCCCTGAGATCAAACCTTCTAATAGAGATAAAAATTTCATAGATAAATGGACATACAGAAAATAGTATCATAAAACCAAAGAATACAAAGAGAAACTTCTCCAAAGTGGTGAATCCAAAAAAAGACTTCTTCTAGCTGCAGTAGTGAACTTATCCTTTGCTTGAGCGGACTTGCTTGTTTCTTGATGTGAGAATGAAAGGAGGTTCCCTTCTATTTATACTTTATGTTGTTTCCTCTTAATTTTCCAATTGGGATGACTTGTATTCTTTATTGTGGCCTACTTATCTTCTAGAATATTCTTTCTGGTCCGACTTGTCTTCTTTAATGGGGCCGAATTGTGAGCATGTGCCTCATGCAAATACTACATCAACACTCCCTATTAGTGAGGGAGGCATCATCTAAATAGAACACATTTTGATATCATAAGTATATCACATCAATATTGAACATCTCTATATCATAAGGAAGTTCTTCCAACACAATATTAGTCCATCAAGAAGTGTCAGCAACTCTACCCAGCCCATCGGGGAGTTAACATGTATCAGCTCCACCTAGTCCATCAGTAACATGCAACAGACAACGTTCCTCACCTCAAACCAACCCATCAAGGAACATGTAACAGCTCACCGTGCCTTAGCTCAACCCATTCCATTGGGGAACATGCACTATCTCATTTTGCCTCGACTCAACCTAGTCCATCGGGGAACATGCACTAGCTCATTGTGCCTCAGCTCAACCCAGTCCATCAGGGAAGATGCACCAACTCAACAATTCTAGCTGTGAGCCTATACATATGTACCAATGTACTCTACCCTCTCCACCCCATCTTATTATTTTTGAGATGTCTCCTCACTCCCTCTTTGAGTGATTAGTAGAATGCAAAAAATCTCTCCATCCCATCTCAAGATGTTCAATAGATCTCCCCACTCTACAAAGTTTCTGGGAGCATGCACCAGCCTCTTTATCCCATATTAGGATGTCTGAGAGATATACTCACTCCCTCTCAAAGTGATTGATAGAATGCATTAGCCTCTCCATCCCATCTCAAGATGTCCGAGAGATATCCTCACTCCTCGTAGAGTGATATGGAGAATGCATGATATATGTATAATCATCCTTCCCTATTAGCGAGGGATATAATCATGAATCCAACCTCCCAACTCCCTCTCAAAGTGTCAGGGAGTAACTTCAACCTTCCCTCTTAACAAGGGAGTCAATCATGAGACCAATATACTCACTCCCTATTGGAGTGATTGGTAGGAAATACTGAAATATCAACCTTTCATCTCAATGATGGACATATTCTCTACCACACCAAGTTATTCATGAAAGTATGCAAATTTTAACTTCGGAAGAGGCTTGGTAAGAATATATATAGTATGGTCATATGTCAGGACATATTGTAGCTCGAATGTACCTTTTTGCACCATATCACGAATGTAGTGATACTGAATCTCGATAAGCTTTGAATTCTCATGGAATATGAGATTCACTGATAGCTGCACATAACTCTGGTTGTCACAGTGAGTCAAATTTGGCTCTATATTTTGGCCAAACAATCCCACAAGGAATTTTCAAATCCACACAACCTATCAAGTTGCAACATATATGTAAATATACTTTGCCTTTGCAGTACTGAGTTCTATTGAGGTTTTCTTCCTATTGCACCTATAAATCACAACAAATCCTCAGTTGAAGCAACACACAAAGGTGCTCTTCCTATCCATAGCACCCCTATCCAATCAGAAATGGATAATCCCTACAATATCAAGTCACCTCCTAAAGGATATCTCAGGGCTTATCCCATAGTGCCACGCAAATATCTCAACACATATTTTACAACAACCCAATATATTTGTCTCAGCTCACACATGAATTGGTTGAGGGAACCCACTACAAAACATATCTCTAGTCTATTGTTGACCAAATACATGAATGATCCAATTATATGGAAACACAAAGTGGGATCTATGAAATATGAATCCGAAGTAGAATATCTCATCTTCTTCATATTTTCATCCATCGATGTGGCCATGCACTTACAGTTTTACACATACACTATTGTAATAGAAGATTATTCACGTAAGAAAATAGGAAGACTTTGATCATGTATCATGGCTTTTGCTACATCAATAATTGTCATGTTCTTTATTTCTAAACCCCCATTCTATTAATGGTTGTATGGAACTGTGTACTCCCTCATAACTCCTTCTTCCTTGAATAAACCACTAAAGTCTATAGAGGTGTATTCCCATCCAATGTCTAATCTTTATACTTTCCTCCTCTTTCTCGATAGGTTCTCGACTTGTGCCTTGAATTCCTTGAACCTGCTTAGAACCTCCTCAAATTCCTTAGACCTAAGGAAGTATATACAAGTCTTCTAAGAGTAGTCATCAATAAAATTCACATAGTAGTGATATTCACTTAATGAAGCAATTGTCATGGGTCCAAACAAGTCGAAATGTACTAAATCCAAGATTCTCTTGGATCTTCTCTCATTGCTCAAAAAATATCCCTTTGAAAATTTTGAAAGCCCAACTTGGTTTCCAGTTTAGTTTTGTTGCATGAAGTTTAATGCCCAAAACCCAGCATGTAAAATCACATTAGATTAAAAATTTGACTTTTACTTGAATAACATGGGATTTTTTTTAACATAAAACAACTCAGAAAATTTTATGGCAGCCTACTTTTTCACACATAGAAAATTATGATAGCCAACACACAGATGAAATTTGACTCAGTATTTTTTACCAATCTGTACAGGATAAAACCCTAAAGGGAAAACTTGTTTAAGAGATATTTTTATTATTTCTTTAGGAAAAATACAAATTTATAAAAATGATACTTATCTCAGTATTTCATCTCGAAATACATGCCAAAATCATCCTCATAAATTGATGTACGACCTCCCAATAGTCTAAACTTTTCAGTGCCTCAATTTATGTGCTTGTACGGCCCACACGTACAATTTTACCTTGATGTTTTAAACCTTGAAAAACATGCTTACTATGCAGTCTACACACAACATTAAATGTTGTACCTTCACCTCAAAAATCATGCCCAACAGTATCGATTTTTGTGATGTTGTACGGAATAGGACTAAACGGTCTTCCTCAAAATATGTGTTTGATGTATGGTCTGATGTTGTATGTATTATTGTTGTACAATTTTTCCTAGGAAAGTGTGCCCTCAATCTTGGAATTTATGCACAGCCTGAAAAATATTCAAGGGTTTCTACTATGTCTTTAGTTGGTCTTCTCTTCTCCAAAATTCTCTTTTTGTGAAAGTGAACAATAAATTGGTCTTCATTCCTTTTCCCTCTTTAATTTGTTTGAGTAACCACCGTATCCAAGATCAATGGTCAATATTAAAACATAACTAGATGATATCTAGGGCTCATATTATGTAATACCCCTACTTCTGATTTGGAATGTATTTGATCAAAATTATGTGAATGATGTAATTATGTTAGTATGGATTCCTAGTGTGAAGCTTAAGGCCAAGGCTTGACTAGAATATGGCTACTCATGTATGATGAAAATATTTTTATTTGGATTATCATGCCAATTTGAAATGTATGTAAATATTATGTGCATAAATAATAAAATGGTCCAAGAATGGTTGTGTACAGAGAACCAAAGGGGTTGTGCTTCCACCAGACCATGGGAAACCAAATCCTTGCTTCCAAGTGTCAACTTTAGAACCCATACAAAAAAAATTCATGTGCCTTAAGTAAGCCAATTATCTCCTTTTTTTACTAGTTTCCAGTCATTGAATGCATGTGTGGGGTTGGTCGGAAAGGTCACCTCATGTAATTATTGAAGCATGGGACTAACTACACTTTTGTGATAGTTCTATCAGCTGCCATTAGTCATTATGTAGCTTCCAAGAGTCCTTTATGCTATTGCCATAAGTTACGTTAGTTGTCTTGTCACTATTTTCTCATACTTCTTGGAGTCAACCCTCATTCTCACACTCTCTCATGTAGATCTACACTACTCAGAGCTATGTATTATTGTTCATGACATTACATAATCCAAGAAATTCGAATTTTGGGATAGGGCTGCGATTTTTAAAGGGAATTTTTATGGTTGTAGGTGAGATGAGAGGCTAGGTGAGTTAGGGACCCTTTTCCGTTGATTTCTGCTACTTGTAGATGCTTGAGAATCCATGAATTGAAGCTGCAACTGGTTCTCCAACAACATTTAGAAGTTTGGTCTTCTTCTATGTACACACTGGAAGAACTCAGCAAGATGGATCGTACAAGAGAGTCGTGGATCAGTGAAGGGGATTCTCGAGACAAGAAGGGTGTTGTGCGGGGTAGGTATTGTGGAAGCCAAGGTTGTGAGAGATGAGTGAGATCCCTGCAAAGATTTGCATGAGAATTTGGCTAAGCATAGAGGGAATATTAGGTTTTGGGATGAGAGAGAGAAGCATGTAGGTGCTTCATTTTCCCTTGTGGCGTCATAGCCCGACTTCGGGGTGGAATTTGAAGCTGAAAGAATATAGGTGAGCAGAGTTCCTATGGTTGGGTGGAAAATCACTCTTACACAGCCAGTTGCTTGGATATGCGTTGTTTAAAGATAAGTATTCTTGTGTATTTGAATGTGAAATGATTTTCAATTGTTCATGTAATGTTCGTGCTTGCATATGCACATTAATCGTGTGTGGATTGGTTTTATTTTCGTTGTGTATGTTTAGTTTTCATCTACACACGTATTTTATTTCTTATGGAATTTGTAAGTTAGGTTTGGGTCGAAGTTGGAGGCCCTGAATCAACATAATGTCCCCTCTCGATGGATGCATTGGATGTTATAGAGTGGTATCAGAGCTTCTAGTTGCAACACTAGAGATGTATGGGCCATAAATCAAGAGTTACAGGAAAAATTCAGAAATGATTCTGGAAAAATCCTTTTTAGTTAAGTGACAGATAGGAGGGGTATAAGTAATTCTCTGGTAAGATCAGATTAATCCCTGTGATTGGTGGATTAAAATTATGTGAAAATATGAAATTTCAAAATTTTGAAACATTTTAGTTGGGCCCCACCAGTGCCAGGTGGCAAGGTGACGTGGAAGATCCATAGGGGAAAGAGGTATGATGTGGTAGTTCCATGTGGTCATAGGCTGTGATATGGATCAACCACATCAAATTCGCATGCGGGTAATCACACATTGCAGAGTGTGAAGGCAAATGAGATTTGTTCGACATTAGTGCGGATCAATAATTGGCAGTGCTTTAGGCTCACGAAGATGTGCTGAGGTTAACACGTCAAAGAAACCCTAAAGGAAAATCACCCTATCCATGTGGAAACTGTTGGTGTGTTCAAGTTCACAAAAGTGGGTTCAGGAAACCACTTTCTCGAAACCCTGAAACCACCTTTGGGTCTAATAGGGGGAAATGTGATGTGGGGTACAAATATGATAGAAAGGAGTGTCAAGTGTGATGGGACCCACGCTAGTCATGTCATTCATCATATCTTACCCAGATCAGATCAACGGACCTCAATGCTTCAAGATTGTGAAGTTTTAAAGAATTTAATTCAACGGTGTGACCCTCAAGCAAAATCACCCCATCCACGTGTCATCCTCTTGTGAATTTAGGGTCCCAAAAGTGAGTTCATGAAACCACTTTCTCGATACCATGCAACCACTTCTAGTCCAGCAGGAGGTGTTGTGATGCATAGATATGTGACAAGGGGTTGCATCAAGTTGTGTTAGGAAGGATGGGACCCTCTCTAGTCCTATCAGAGATGGAATATTGTGCATATCAGATCGAGGACTGATACAGATTTAGTCCCGTGAACTCGCATGAAAATTTATCAATCAACATGCACCTGAGATGGAAACCACCTTGCTACGTGTCACCCTCTCATGCATCCAAGCTTGCAAAAGTAGGTCTGGGAAACCACTTCTCACAAATCCTGAAACCGCTTATGCCCGATTAGTGGTAATAAGAGGTTAGGTGGTGTTGGAGGTGTGCAAGCTAAGGGAAAGGCAATAGTTTCCTCAACCGAATTTCGCTTGTCGAGACTCGAAGGTCAAGGGTCAACAGGGGAATCCCCCTTGACCCCTATTTTTGTTTCTTTTATCGACAAAGTTAGTTCTCAGGTTTGACTGGGACTATTGGAACAATATAAAATGGTGGAAGATTGTGGATTTTGAAGGGGTGACTCAAATTTTTCTGTAATTTGATAGAAATGGACAATATGGGTTGTTCCCACAATGCATGAAATTATTTTTGTGTATTTTTTAAAATGCAATGAGGCGAAAATATAAAAGAATCAAATATAAGGTTCTTATTTTATAAATAGGTTTCAAGTTTCAAACAACATGTAGAGCAATTCCTCTAGGCTTGATTGGGCATGGTAAAATTTCTTGTTATGTGAAAAAAAAATTGAAGCAATCCTAGTTGTGTGCTTGGGGACAAAGTAGTACCATTAAACAGGGACACTCAATTGAAAGTATTGTGGTAATTAATGTTAAAATATGGGAAAACATATTAAGTGAATAAGATCATATTATTGCAGGTTGTATTTTTATAAACTATCATGGTGGGAAAGGAGAGTTAACAGAAATTGATCATTCATCGGTTAGATTGTATGCACTACATTCTCTATATTAATATTGTGCAATATGAATTGCATGATGGGGTTGTGGAAACCCTTATTCGGAGTAAACAATTGTTCTATGCATTATTGATGAGTGACAACCATATCTACTCAATAAGAATTAAAAATCATTAGGGAATTTTGAGGTCTAAAATGGGTCTCATAAGTGATATAATACAATATTGTAAGTTTGTCATTTTGTGGGGAAGGTATATTTACAACTCACTTTTTGCACTATCATTTATGTAACTATGGTTAAGTTAAAATGAAAATATGTGCACAAATAAAATAAAATAAACTTTGATATGACTAGAAACATAAGTACTTTTGAATGCATAAATATACGAAAATAAAGTACTCATAAAATAAAACATCATAAAACGTTTTAGTTTTAAATTGTACACCTAAATTAAACTTTTGTAAATAAATTCTAAATTATACTTATTTAAAATAATATATATGACAATTTATATAAATGCATAATATATGTGACTTTATATTATAACAAAAAGAATACATAAATAGTGTATTAGGTTATATACAACATGAAGATGTTGATTTATGTTATATATTATATGTTTTATATATCTCATAATAAAAGTTATAGTATATGATGTGATTTAATATATAATAATTTTATTATGTCATAAAATTATATATATATAATAATAATAAAATTATTATATAAAATCCAAAAGTACTGAATTATGATTTTATTTTTGAATTTATGTTTGACTTTTGCTTAATAATATATTTTTATATTCAAAAGAGAAAGTATTTTAAAGTGAAAGTACTTTAAGAATAATAAGTACATAAATATTATATTTGAAAGTAATTTACGAGTATTTTTTCCATTATGAGTATGGTTAACCATGGATTTTTATCCACCATTTAGAATTTGACGAGTAAGCAACTTTAACTCAAAAGGGATGATGTCATTCTCTAGAATTTCATTGGTTCTTGTAAAGTTTATTTTGATGGTACAGTTTTTTTTAGACCCATTTTTTACCTCAAGATTCCCCTAATGAATGGACATTGGAGCCTTAGATAAGAATTCTCAACAGGGTATGGAATATGTGAACAAGTAAAGGACAAGCAACTTGTAAGGGTGATGGTGAATCATCCTTGTGGGAAAGTGCATGCATGTTGAGAGATCTTGTAGAATATGAGCTAGAAACTTATGAGTAAGTAATGCGAATGGGTAAGAAAATTCCATTCACCTAGAAGTTGTTAATGATGGAAAAGGAAATTCAAGTATGTAAATGGTCATGTGGATCATGATAGTAATAGTGTGGCCATGCAAAGGTTGTCAGTTAGGGAATGAGGCATTCCCACATGCAAATCAATTGTGTGGTTCGGAATTGTGGAAACTATTTCCATGGAAAAATGAAAGAAAGACTCATAGTTGAATAAGGCACAAATACATATAATGGACCTTGAAAAGACTCCATATGGAGTTGGAATTAAATTAATTGCAATGTTGATAAGTGTTAGGGATTCAAAGAAAGGTCAATTTGGACTTGGACATAATTGCTCGAAGAAACTGTAGAATCAAGGAAATGTGAACTAAGTGCAACAAGATATGTTGTAATGATCAAGGAAAGCTACATAGGGATGATAATATGGTTGTAACAGAAATTGGAGAATAATATCCATAAGGAAACCTTGATAAAGAGGGAAATTCCTCACCCTGAACTATTATTGTTTATGACATAAGAAATGCATGCTAGGAAAATAGCAAGTATAAATGTTATACATTATTGTCTATATTCAATTGTTGCTTCATGAGAAAATTATAGTTTACCATTGTGGGATTGATAGAGAAGCCATAAAGTGGATCAGCTATGATGTGAAATAGTAAATTTACTATAATTATGAGTATTTGGAGAGGGAGAATTCCTTGAATCTTCTCGTGTTGTTATATTTACAATTTCTGAGTTTTATATATAGAAATTATGGCATAAGAATGTTGAAAATTCAAGAGTTGGATATGGAATGAATATGCACTAGTGGACATATTAATACATATTGCATAGTACATGTGAATATTTTTATGCATGTATATGATATTGCATATTGGTAAAAGTAGCGAGGCTTTACATATGCAATGAGACACTAATGATAATTATTGTGGTTGATGATAATTATCAAATGTTGATAATAGTTGTAGGACCAAAGACGATATAAGCATGGTTGAAGATGTTGATGATATTGTTGAATGTGACTAGAAACCTTATGAATAAGGGCTAGGACAACAAATCTATGGTCAATAGGTCGGCGTAAGGGCTATGTAGTCATTGGTAAGAGGCCAACTAATCAAGTAACATTGGATATGTTGATGGAATCCATGCAGGTAAGGCCTTGTTTATGTTGATTTCATAAGTACTAAAAGGGGATTGGGTAAAAATCTCTTCAACCATCTTTAATCATTATAAATTGGTATGTATGTGATATTGAATACATTTATGTAAATGATATCCCATCGGGTATGGTGAGGAATGGGATATTAATGGAAAGGATCCTTATACCATGTGTCTGCTTGGAATCTTGATTGCATTCATATGAAAGAATATCATGACATGTGTGTATGTTGATTATGAGTTTAATAACCAAAGAAAGTTATAACTTATGGTCTTGTTGTGGCAGTACGTTCCATATGAGATAGTCATGGGTAAGGCCACAATGTGGTTGAAAATAGTAATGTTATAGTGCTATGCACATATTCCATGAAATCTCTATTGGTGTTAATCTAGGATGAGTCCTCTTTGCCAACAAGCAAGGAGTGAGTGAAATCTTGATAATGTGTTCAAGTGAAGATGGAAGGAACCCAAATAGTTAACCAAGTGATTGGGGATATGGTTGGGTATTGTGTTGGAGCATTAGATATATCTTCCAAAACATCATGGTAGAATGCATGACAGTACTTATGCTATTTATGAATCAATACAAGGGAGCATTGAGTGAATGCACATTAAAAGGTTATATAAATATTGTTGTTGTGCATACATCTGTGTGGGTACATATATTGAGGTCCATTGTGTGAGTGCATGGTTGTTATATATATTTCATTGCAATTCATTAAAAGTTGAAATGATAGAATTATTGGCAATCATGAGATCATTTCGTGGGATACTATAGATGTAAGGAAAGAAATTGCATGAAGCAGGTAGTCATGTTTGATTGGTTACCAGAATGCTCTGTTGAGAGGAAATAGTTGCATGATGAAGTATCCATGTGCAATCATGAGTATTGGTGGTTTTGTTTGATTGCATAAATTATGTGGCTATATCTTGCAATTCTATTGTGATAATGATGCATATAAAGTAAGTATATTTAATCTCCTTTAAGATATTAATAGTTGATAGTGTTTGAATTATTGTGTGTTATAATTATGAGATCACTTCAACAACTATTGTAAAGGCTGCAATGAAAAGATTATATGTTGAATACTCGCAAGTTGTTTGGATTATTGATAATTCAAATCACAGGTAGAATTGTCATGGGTATGGAAATGTGAGTAAGCCCGTAATAAAA
This sequence comes from Pseudotsuga menziesii, assembly GCA_001517045.1. Lineage (NCBI taxonomy): Eukaryota > Viridiplantae > Streptophyta > Pinopsida > Pinales > Pinaceae > Pseudotsuga > Pseudotsuga menziesii. The sequence goes on along the minus strand of LPNX010950364.1, from coordinate 798,025 downwards.
ACTAGAAGCTACCACATGTAAAGGCCAAACATTATGAGAAGGAACTCATGGTTGTGAATTCTAATTATGCATAGATCATATTTGTAAATTTCAGATTTCAATTTTTGCTAAAAATTACTAATGATTGTTCGACTGATATATAATGGTGTCAAGAAGACATGTTGTAGGTGGATGCGCAGGTTATGGCAAAAAGTGAAAACCATAAGGGACAAAGTGCTACCACTTACAAGAGCCAAATAATATGAGGATGGCCTTGTGATTGAGTTAATCTAATTTTTGTAGGAGACAAAGTTGTAAATTCAAATTTGTATTTGGTTATCAATGTTATTGATTGTTTGATGTTTCGAAATCATGACTGGAGACACATTGCAAGAAACCATATTTTGTGGCCTGCAAGAGAAAAAGATAATGAAAAGGACCTCATGTGAGATGATGAAAATATTTCTTTGAGGGATATTCTGTATATTAAAGCTGAAAATGCAAAAGAAATGTCAAGTGTGGCTTCGGGTTGAGAAACCTTGTAAATGTTGATGAAATTGTCATTGATGCCAACATGGAATTTCAGTGGCCCCGCGGGTTGTCATTGATGCCACCAAGTCCCACTTGCAGTTCCTTGGATCCCTTACAGAGTGGGTCAATGCCTTGAAGCACCTTGTACCCAGTTAACAAGGTCCCTGTACCCACAAGGTTGGATCTTGAAGCCACCACCTTGTTGACAATTCTAAAGACCCTGCTGGTAATGTTGAAGACCCTAGAGATAATGTTGAAGCCCTTGTAGACGATGGAGAATCCCTATATGGGTTGGAGAAGAATTAATGACCCATTTTGTGGTCATTCATGCTCTAATGGTTTCATGGTACCCCAGGAGAATTCCTAGCAACCCCCACAGGTGATGTCATGACGGATCTTGACCCTTGGAGGTCTTCTGGTGTGGTTGAGATGGTTGAAGAAGTCATTGGACCCACACCTAGTGAATTAATGGTCCTTCTACCCTTGAAGGAGATGATGAGGTCATTTGTGGGTTGATGGGGTCTTGGAACCCTTGGAGATGGTCCCAGGGCATGAGAATGGCTTGGCACCCCCACATATGGTGGTGTGATGTAACTTGGACACTTGGACAATTTGCTTGCATATTGAGGGTTGATATGGTCATGATGATTCCCTATGGAACACATGCATTGGTATTGAGGTCACATGCATACCCATGACTATTGATATTTATACCCATGAAGAAATGATGAAGATCATGGTGCCCTTATGTATTTATCTCACACACTTGGTAGTTTGTTGATATCTTGACCCTTATGATCCATACACTTGGTATAACTTAATGCCATGCCTCTTGCGTTTGAAGAAGTCCTTGCACCTAAACACATGGAAGATATTTTCATATTGAAAAACACAATCTTTTAGTTGAAACACTCCAAGTCATCCCTAATGAAGAAACTATGATCATAATATGACAAGTCGACTTCAATTAAATTCAAAAAAATAATAATAAAAATTGCTTTTAAGACATATCGGCCCCAAAAGTTATATTGAAAAACTATTATAAATAGGAGCCAACACATTCATTTTTAAGAATGTGAATTTCAGGAGTTAGTGGAGCTCTAATTTTCGGGAGTATTAGTCCACACACTATGGAAGCTGCAATAGATGATGAACTGTGGATTTTTGGATGAAGGAAGTGAGCTCGCCGACTAGGGTGATTTTCGGATGGGCTGAGGAGGAGTAGTCCAAGCACTTCAACAATCCCAAATATTTTAGGAGATGGACTTTGTTTTGGGTTTTTATCTGTATGTTTTTCCTCTATTGCCCTAGATACACAGACCTGACTTTTTATGGTGAATGTAATTCGATGGCACTAATATGGAGCTCTGATTTTCAGGTTATGACAGGGAGGAGGCAACCCCAGACATAAACTTTGGATTTTTTTTTTGATCTGATATTTTTACAAGTATGACTTTATTCTCTTGAATTTTTGGGCAGCATACTGAGACATCGAACTTCCTAAATGTCTAGCAGCAACATCTAAATTTTTAGAGAGCCTTTCAAGCTGAGTCTGAATAATATGATGTACAATTACCTAGTGAGATGATGACAAGTGTGTGACAAGAAGCATAAGTAGTCTGAGTTTTCTCTAAGCACACAGTCCGAGGTGGATGAGTTCAATATTGATTCCAACCAGATGTTGAAGTGATCCAAGTTTGAAGTGATCAGAGTTTGAAGTAATATGAGTTAATGGATTTTTCCACAGTTTTCAAACTCATCCCGAGTCTTGACTGTGTTGAGGGCTTCCACAATCAATACTCCATGCACATTTTGGTGACAACAAGATGTTGAAGCATTCTGAGTTTTAAATCAGTTCTTGCATTAAAGTTCGTGATTTTGCAACCATACACAAATTTGACATTTGATGCAAAGGCATATTCTCAGTGCACAAGTTGGAGGCAATCCACCAAAATTCCATCTCAAATACACAGTCCAAAGTGTGATTTGTTTAGGGTTTCTTTGAAATAGATATGCACAAGTTTGTTTTTGCAAGTGATTGAAATATGTGGAAATATTGAAAAAAAAATCAGACTTTTTCCAAACACTTAGTTAAACCCATATTTTAGACTTTAACTATCATTAAGTAAGAATACTTCACATGCTAAAACCCAACAACCATGAATCTGAAATACTGAAAAACTAAGTCTGTAGCAGCGGAAATACACATAAAAAACAGTAGACCGATAAACCCATAAAACAATAGAATTTTGGTCAATGTGACCCAAGAAAAACCCCACCATGGGGAAAACCAATCCAAGAGAAATTTATTGCAGCATTTATCATGAAGAAAAATAATTTACAGCAATATTTATTTCAGCATTAATGACTGTACCATATTTCTCGATTTTCGTGCCCACCTCAATTTCCGTGCCCACCTCGAATTTTGTTCCCACATCGATTTTTGTGCCCAACATACTATACGAAACTCTATGGATCGTATGGATTTATGTGCTCAAAAAAAATTACTTCTCCTCAAAAATCATGCCAAATTTTTTTTCTCGAAATACGTGCCACTGTTGTACAGTACGAAACAGTACAACTCAGCAAAAACTAAATTCCTTGGAAAACTTTCCATCTCATTGGGATTCGTGCCCTCTTGACAAAAAAAATTCTCCTTGGGATTCATGCCCACTTGAGAAAAAATGCAACTCCATCTCTCTCTATAAACAACTCAGCCAAATGCTCACTCTTGGAAATTCTTCCCTTTAACTTGTCTTGCACACTACCCTAGGCTCTCTCTTATAACTTGAGAGTGACTTTTCACCTTCCCAATCCCTAAATCCAAAGGCCAATATTAATATTTCCTTTTCAAGATCAAGGGTTGAGCAACTTCCCCCCCCAAAAGCAGTTACATTTAATTTTAATAAAGTCACATTTACTTTATGAACCAAGTGCACTTTATCTCATAAAGTCACTTTATAAAATTAAAACAAGGGAATAATTTATAAAAAGTCTCATTTACATAAGACTCACTTTAAACTTTATAAAACAACACAAAGTAAAGCAGCCTAGCTAGTGCATCTTCACTTCTGCATACAAGACAAAAACATGCGGAGTTTCCTTCAGAGCTAAATCTCTAACACTCCGTCTTAACGGGGGAGGTACTCACTGCCATCATCAACAGGTCCCGTCCTCAAATCCATCACACTATTTGTTGTAGGAACTCCCTCTGAACCTGGAACCAATGCTACAACCTGCACTAAACTCGAATCTGAAGATAACCTTTTGGAATCCACCCTGAACCTTGAGCTCCTAGGAGAATCAATTCCCCACTCTTGAGCATTGGTTTGCTCATGTTGGCTAAGCCTCCAGCGAGTACTCTGATGAGATTCCCTCTCTTCCATCAGAACTCGAGAATGTACCCTTGGTGCCACTACAGCCTCAGGAACCTCCTACTCCTCATCTGAATCATCAACTGTGGGATGTGCATTGAACTTGTATAGCTCACCGAACCGATCACCAATCAACTGTGGATCAATCAATCCTGCTCTCTCCAAGTATATATAAACATGTCCCAGATCATCTCTATTTATAAAAATGTACACATCCCCCTCCAGAACAATGTCAAATACCCTGCATCTTCCAAGGCTGAGACCTAGAGCCAGTTTACCCTCATCCCTGAAACAAATAAGACCCCATCCTACTCAATGTATCCCCCATGACTAAGTTGGAATCTGACCTTTCCAACCCCACGCACATCACGTGCATGTCCCCCTTCTGAATGAATCAACAAGTCAGGACAAGTCTCAGAAATGATATGGAATATATGCCATATTCTAGTCATATAACGTGAGGCTCCATTGTCAATATACCAAGTACCATTTTGAACTACTCTATTGCTTCCGGCACTAAAAATAAGGGAGCACTACAAGAATTCCTTCTCAAATCTTCTCGCAAAGTCATCTTCTTCTGTTGTAGCTACAACAACTGTATCTTCTTCCTTGTTCTTCTTGTTCTTCTCAAGACACTGAGAAGAAAACTGTCCTTACTGGCTGCAAGCAAAACATCGAACTTTGCTCAAGTCCTTCTTGGAATTCTTCTTGCTCTTAGCAAAAAGAGAAACATTCTCTTCACTAGCACCCTGAAGTCCACTGCCTTGAGATACTTCTCGAATCTCCTCTTGAGTGAAATCATCCCATAATCTGCTCCAATCTGGAAGGTTTTCTTGAGCAACCACACACTTCACAAAGACTTCCCATTCCTCAGTGAATCCTTCCAAGGCTATCCACACTAACTCAGAATCAGAAATTACTTCTCCAACTGCAGCTAGCTCATATTTCACTTGGGCCACTCGAGTAAGAAAAGATGCTACACCCTCACCCTTGTCCATCTTGGTTCCCTGCAATTTTTCCTTGAGATCCATTATCCAGTTCTCATTTTTAGCCTCATACAAACCTTTCAATGTATTCCACATTTCATAAGCAGTATTCTTCTCAGCTACGTATGGAAAAGGTGGTCCCTTATACCATCCAAAATCAATCTTTGGGCTTTGGGCTCTTTTACCTCATGAATATCCAAAGCAATAGGGTCAAATGCAGGAGGAGTTACCATGGTGCTAACTATGGTCCATAGTCTGTTTTCTTTGAGAATAGCAGTCATCCTGAATTTCCACTACAAGTAGTTGGACATACCATCCAACCGATCCTCATATCTAATGCATGCATCCATCTCTGCTATCAAAGAAAAAAAATAGACCAACAAAAGAACAATATATTCACTCTTCCCCACCACCCACAAGTCACATCCAAATAAGGTTTTTCCACCACACAAGTTGTTAAGAAACACAGCAATAACCCTTGCCCAACAACTCAACACTACTGTTGTCCCCACAATCAGCTGTAATCTCAGAGCCTCAGCTCTTATACCATGTATAAATATTGACAAAAATTCAAACTTTTTCCAAACACTTAGTTAAACCCATATTTCAGACGTTAACTGTCATTAAGTAAAAATACTTCACATGCATAAAACCCAACAATCATGAATCTGAAATACTGAAAAACTAAGTCTGTAGCAGTGGAAATACATAGAAAAAGAAGCAGGCTGATAAACCCATAAAACAGTAGAATTTTGGTCAATGTGACCCTGGAAAAACCCCACCTCGGGGAAAACCACTCCAAGAGAATTTCATTGCAGCATTTATCAGGCAGAAAAATAATTTACAGCAACATTTATTTCAGCATTAATAACTGTACCAAATTTCTTGATTTATGTGCCCACGTCGATTTTTGTTCCAGGCAGACTATACAAACTGTACGGAATAGTACTGACTGTACGAATTTATATGCTTAAAAAAAACTTCTCGAAAATCATGCCCAGAAATTGTTTCTCAAAATTTGTGCCATTGTTGTATCGTATGGACTGTACGAAACAGTACAACTCAACATAAACTAAATGCCTTGGAAAAATGCACAGCTCCTTGGGATTCGTGCCCTCTTGAGAAAAAAAATTCTCCTTGGGATTCGTGCCCACTTGAGAAAAATTAAAGCTCCCTCTCTCTCTGCAAATAACTCAACGAAATGCTCACTCTTGGAAATGCTTCCCTTCAACTTGTCTTGCACACTACCCTAGGCTCTCTCTTATAACTTGAGAGTGACTTTTCACCTTCCCAATCCCTAAATCCAAAGGCCAAGATTAAATCTTGCCTTATCAAGATCAAGGCTTGAGAAACTTCCCCCCCAAAAGCGGTTACATTTAATTTTAATAAATTCACATTTACTTTATGAACCAAGTGCACTTTATCTCATAAAGTCACTTTATAAAATTAAAACAAGGGAATACTTTATAAAAAGTCTCATTTACATAATAGTCACTTTAAACTTTATAAAACAACATTATAAAGTAAAGTATCCTAGCTAATGCATGGTCACTTCCGCATACAAGACAAAAAATATTTTGGACTTATGATTTTTATATTCCAAATCATACACACAGTAAAAGCTGCTAATGAAGGATGAATAGTTCAGATGCTTTAATGTTTGACAGTGCTTTGAAGAAGTATGACACACGGTCTTGAAGGTTGATGAATGACAAACTTTATCTTAAATATATAAAGGGTTGTAGAAACCATAAGATCAGTTTGAAATACATATATACACAGTCCTGGTTTGGCATGGAGTAGGGTTCCTCCTCAGACCAAGTGAGCAGCCTGCAAATGAAACACAGTCTAAATTGATGTGATCTCTGGTATGTATGACAACTTGTATTTTCAAGTGAAATGATAAACATAGAAATGTATGCATAATGATGTAATATATAAATAATCAGAGCTAAGAACCAGTCAAGGTTGAAGTTGACAAGTGTTGACATGAAGAGAAGCTTAACCATCCAAGTTTGAATCTCTTAGTTCTAGGTTGCAGTCCTAGTGAATGTGGAAAGTGTCTTGAAGAGAACATGAGCAGACATCCTGATGATAATTGATAGTGATACCTTCAACGTGATGATGAAATGACAAGTAAAGAAGATGACTGATGTGGCTTCTTGAGAAGAATGATAAGCATAGATGGTTATGAAGCAGATGTACGATCAGAGGTGGATGAGCAGAATGGAAAACAGAAGTTGAAAAGTAGAGTTACAAGTTTGTACAATGAATTGATGGAAATCAGAGATAGACATAAAGTATGAAAGAGGAATCTTGCACTTGAGGATTGGAATCCTCAACCCCTTCTTAGTTGGAGCTAAGATAACCACGTTGGGTCCTGTGACAAGATTTGGTGCTCTTTTTTCAGTTGGTGTCGATTGTAATCGAGAAGATTGTAGTATTCCATGTACAGTAAATAAAGATCAAAATTACATATATTCATGTGTCTCTTTTGATGTGATGATTGTGCTTATGACTCAAGGTTGATTTAACTGATGAATATGATTATGTGATTAATTCTTGATATACTATATCTGATTAAAAGAAAGTAAAAAAGTTTTAAATTTATCATACATTAATTCACCCCCTATCTCAGTGTGGCAATTATGTCCAACAATTCGTATCAGAGAAAGCCTTCGTCATAATCCTAACCAGCTTGAAGGAAATCCATGGAGACACAATGGAAGCAAAAGTAGAGTCATCAAGCAATGGCGTGCATGTACTTGATGTGCCCAACTATTTCGATTGGAGGAGTAAAATGAAGGCTTACCTGAAGAAATTTGGTGTTATGGAGATTGTGATCAATGCACCCGCTTCATCAAATAAGAAGGGAAAGACAGTTGTACAAAAGGAAGCAAAGAAAGACAATGCTACAGCCTTGAATTTCCTCATGGATGGACTTCCCAGCTCAATGAAAGAAAGTGTAGGGGAATACGCTTCATCCAAAGACCTGTGGTTCAAGTTGGAAAGCGAGTATCAAAAGGAAAGACCAGAACCTGAAAAGACATATCAGGAATCATAAGAAAATCCCTTGAAAGAGGTCAATCAAGAAGAATACAAGTAAGAAGAGGACTCCAATAAAGGTATGGACTCTTGTGATTGTAATGATAGCTTGTGTGATTAAATTGAGAAGGTTCTTGCAGATGATTATGAAGGGCTATCAAAGGCTGCACAAGATACATCTCACGTTGTTGGATATTGATATCAGATACAATTGGTTCCTGAACACAGTAAATCTAAACCATAGTGACTTCACAAAGTTCAAAAATAAAATCTTGGACTCCTTGAATGAATATCAGCAAAAGACCATGAAAATGACGGTGTTTCTTATGAAGCTCAAAAACAAGGAAAAAGAGTTGTGGGATCATATGAAAGACAAGGATGTTGAAGTTGAAAAACTAAAGACTGAATTGGTCAGTCAAAAGGAATAACACGAAGATACTAATGAAGACTCTGAAGAGATTGAAGAAACTAGAGAGGTCAATCATGATCTAAAGACTCGGTTGGAGGAATCCAATAAGATAGAAGAAATCCTAAAGATTCAGCTGGAAGAAAAGGAGGAGACTATCCAGAAGCTGGAAATGGAGACAGTTGGTCTCAAAAAGAAAGGTGAGAAGAATGAATCTTTTGTCAAGTTCAAGAACAGTTCAATTTTCCTAGATAAGATATTGGATTTCCAGAGATATCCATGTGACAAGACTGGTCTTGGTTACAAGAATGAGAAAGAAAAATATGAAGATGGCATTTGGTCCCCTGAGACTCCAAAAGCAAGTCCATCAACGTCCAAATCTGCTCCACATGTAACTACACATCTCAACAAGGACCTTGGTAGTTCAAGAATGCATCAAGAAGTTAGTTCCATTTCTCGAAGCAAGCTCAGAAAAGAAACAAATCCAACACCCAGGTATGAAATTGGTTTCAATGGTTATTGTTATTTTTGTTCTAACTTTAGTCATAAAGTTGTGGATTGTAGACTCTATGGAAGAAGAAGTGGTGGAAGGCCCAATGAATCAATTAGATGTTGGAAATGTAATCAATTTGGACATGTTGCTACCGCATGTCAGACATTGAGATGCTACACATGTAGTGGGCTTGGTCACAAATCCCAAGAATGTGCAAGTCAAAGAAGTCAACCAAGGAAGAGTCATTCCTACACATTAGCAAGAAGAACCAGTGAACCTTGGAAGAAGACCAATGCAGGAAGATTTGAAGAAAAAAAGATAAAGTCCTGCAATCAAGGACACTCTCATGAATGGAGACATGGAGTTGATCAAAGAAGTGTTAGAAGTTCCAACAGCTCAGTCAGGTGTTGGACATGCAACCATGTTGGTCACATTATTGCATGTTGTCATACGATGAGGTGTTATAGTTGTAGTGGCCTTGGGCACATAGCTCAAGACTATTGGAGTACACGAAAACAACCCTTGATAATTTTCCTATACATCTCATCAAGAAAATATAGTACATATGAAGGAAAAAATGTAGAAAGCACAAATGCCAAAAAGAAAGTGTGGATGAAGAAAACCAAGCAGTTACAAATAGTTGAGGTTCATCAAAGCAAGGAGGATGGCTTACATATGGCAAGCCAAGTGTAAGGTCTCTCAAAGACCTTAGCACACCTTGAGTTCATGAGGTTGTAGAATGAACTCAAGAGAGAAAGGATGGTTACTCCAAGCATATTGACAGTGTAACATACCCCAATTTTGTAAAATAATGTAATTAGTTTTAATTTGATTCCTAAGACATCATGTTAAATTTAATACTAAGTAGAAACTGATGAATCAGCAGAGTCAAAAGATATGGAATGTAATTCTGAATATTTTATTTTTAATAAATAAAAAGTGGAGACAACAGTTTGGGAGAGCTGTTAATAAGAGTGTTACTAGTCAAAATGGTGGAAGGAACTAGGTGGAGAGCAAAAGACAAGTGGCAGCATCCTCAAACACTTCCTATGTTGCAGGTGGCAACTTCCCTACATTTGGGGTCATGATCCCCCAAGAAAGTGGGATCAGAGCAGGTGGCTCAATTAATGACAACTAACCCAAAAAGACCTAGGCAATCTTTTAAAAGTACCCAATGTAGAGAGTTGATGCTGCTCAGATATTTTCCAGGAGAAGAATCATTCAGGAGGAATGCACTTCAAGGAATTCATTGGGGAAAAGGGAAAACTGTAAGGAAGGTGTTTGAGAGTAAAACTGGAGTAAATTGGTCTGATACAGCTTGCTAGCTGAGAAGATTGACTGATAAGTTCAGGACTGGTATTGAGTCTCGGGACTAGTACTTGAATATTGTTGCACCTAGTTCTAGCCAGGGAGACCAGAGCAAGCTCGGGGGTCCTGAGGAGTCACTGTTTGAGCGCTCTCCAGGAGTTGGTAGGGAGGAACGGCCTCCCATTGCTGTTGTCAACCAAGCTCTAAGAACAGGTTCTGTTATTTATTAATTTCTGTGTTATTATCTGTGTATGATTGAATGATGCGTTTGCAGTTTACGATGTAAAAACTTAGAGGATAGGATGTCTTAGTTTTGATTAGTAATGGAGTTATTCTTAATGAGAAACAAATCCTACCTGTGTTTTTCCCCATCTGGAGTAATCCAGATCGTACTCTAGCACAGGTGGGGTAATTAAATGAAAATAGTATGATGTAAATATAGAATAAGAAGCTAGCTTGAATAATAGAATGTTTCTTTTATCTGTTATCAGAAGAATTACTAACCTGTGCATAGAGTAGTGTTAGACCTAGACTGTAAATGTCAGATTATCAGTAGGAGAAAAGAAGCTATATCATTGTATTAACAGTAATATGCGTTGGTAGATAAACAGTTCTCTACACAAGCATTCATTCTGTAATATTATTTACTTATTTTGAAACCAAAAGAAAAAGAAATATTAGTTAAAATAGAGTAGGGTTAGACTAAATAAAAATGTTTTTAACTTTACAGTTTATTTCTTCCAGCTTAGGGTAATTAACTACTGTATGTATAGCAACTAAACTGTGAGTAAGAATAGCTAAAATCTTGATTTAACTCTACAGATAAACTAGTTGGTTACAGAATATATTTATGGATGGTAACGTAATTATTTCATTCATTTTTATCTAGCTAAGCTAAAACATGATCTACAGCTACTGACCTATCCTTTATAAAATGTTAACAAGTATAGAACATAGATAGTTGTTATGTCTTTTATTTTATAAATGCTAATATTATAACATAAACAGGATAATATAGAATACAGAAGGTACTTCTTATAAATTATTTAGTGTAGAAAGTATAAGATTACAACAATACAATATTATTTTATTATATACCTATAAATAGACTAGGTATAAAAATAATGCATCTAATTATAGGAACAACATTGGTTTATAAATGAAATAATATTCTTATTCCTTTATAATAAATACTAGGTAAATATAAATTATGTACTTAAAAGATGTAACTATCAGTTACATAAGTACAACACTAAAAACATGAAATTCGTATATTCCGAAGGTTAAAAATTATATAACAACATTTACAAATTCTATTATAATAAAGTAAATTAATATAATAACAATGTATAGAAACCCTAGCAGGTAATATTCAAATAATACTATAGGGTAAAACTCAATTGCAATAACGCGCAGGAAATAAACCAACAAAGTAATAATATGCTCGATTCACCGAACTTAACCAATCATTATACAACATAAGTAATAACCCAATAATTTATAGAAGTGCATTGTAAATAAAAGATATTTTTAAAGAAACTGTAAATACTTTTTATATCTTCGAGTTAGGGTAAAACCCTACTAGTATCAAAATGTACAACAGAGATAATAAACTAAAAGAGTTTAACTCAGTTTAATGCACTCGCGGCTTTAAACAAAATTTACAGAGAAAGGCTTTACCAGCCTACTTTCATTTATACTTATATACACAAGTAACTATAACAAAATCAAAATTTACAGTCACGGCCTAAGCCAGAAACCCTGCATTAAGCAAGGGTTTTAACATCAACTAAAAACAGTAAATCAAGTAACCCAGGTAAACCAAAACCATGAGGGTTTTGCAGGCCACGGCGACCAACCCATAAATGTCCCATGAGGGATCGGACAAGGAAGAACGGCCATGGGGTATCCAAGGCTTACCCGTGAGCAAGTCGTTGCCACAACCTCGCATCAACCACGCAGAGAGAGACAGGTCAACACCTGTGAACAGCGAAGAACATTAACGTTATTATCCTGCATCGAAATCAAAGTAATTAAGTAATAAACAAATATGCGAAGATAATCAAACTGTAAATAGTATTCTTACCTCAAAGCTTCACCGAAGCGTAACCACCCACGAGAAGAAGCGCCACCACCAGCGTGAGGAGAAGTAAGCCTTTCATCAGCTGCAAGGAAGAAGGTATTACTAACCCAGCAAACAACCTACAGCGACTGAGAACAGGAACAGCAAGCCAAGCAAGAAGAATGCTGGAGCCGTCACTTAAATTCAGCCCAAGAAACCACTCTGCGGTGAAACCCTAAGACCCAATAAAGCATACATTATGAAGCCACGGTCCCACTAATGAGCCAAGGAAAAATGGGACTGCACAGTCTATTAATCTCTGAGCTAAACAGTAATGAAGGATAAACCCCGGAGGGACAAATAACCCATCCCAAGCAGCAACAACTTTATTTTTAAAACTCTCTTCTCCTGAACATGCAGGGCGAGCTCACAATGTACAGGAAACAAAGAATCCGAGCCGGGAGACTACCATCGCTGACTTGTAGAGCAAAAGTGCAGATAAGGACATAGGAGTAGAGCGGCCGGAGGCCCGAAGACGATGGAGAGAATGACAAGCTAGGGTTCAACGCTGTTCTTTTTGCCTATGCAACACATGGCCACGATGATGCCACGTTAGCCAAACAAATAATTTGCATGCTGTGGGTATAAGTATATAGTCCCAACGAACATTCCATCACGAGTATTATTTCCAATCATTTGATAATCGGAGGTTCCACCATAACCCATATTTCCAATGTCAACCTATTACATATGTCGCATGGAAACAAAGGAATTATTAATATACAAACTATGCCATAACAATCATCAAAGTTGTGGGGGATGTTACGACCCATTGCTATACAAATTATGGTATACAATCGATTGTAAAACTTAAATCAAGGTTTAACCTTATGTTCATCATGGCATGGTCCTTTTCATGACCTTTTTCTCTATGCTATGCAAATAATCTTTCATCAAACAATTATAATCTTGGTAATAATAAAGCCTTGTAATATTGTTATAAAAAGGTTTTAACAACGTTTATTTTGGTGAGAATATTGCATACAACAAGTATACATTCAACCAAATAATTGTAACATAGCAAGGGTAGAAACAATAATTGCCCTAGCTTGTTATGCAAGGAAAGGAGGCAGTTAATAAAAGATTATAGGACTTTAAATCAAGGTTAGACATTAAACTCATCGTGAAACGTGGTCTGTTCTTTGACCCCTTGCATGTATACATTGCACCCTCTTTATACATTGAAAAGTATTCGCTCAGCCAACAACCATAACTCTAACCTAATGTTTTACTAATTGTTGTTATAAGGAAGCATATAGAATCAATCTTTGGTAAATATCCTTTTGGTAATGTTAACCTCAAATGCCTTGATTGTGTATTTATTAAACTAATAAGGTTGCATTTGATCATGTTAAATCTTAAAAATGTTAAGGGGCTTGACTTTGAAATTATAATGACATCTTAACCATAACTGGATAATGCTTTCTAAGCAAATTATATGTAGAGGAATTTAATTCATCAACACTATGATAGCCTAATTGGAAGTATTATGTAATGAGAATATAATCCCTTTAAAACTCCAAGTTTTGGAAGATGGATTATTAGTATAGAAACCTATTTTATTTTACTGTACTATACTTTCACATCACAAGTGGTAACCAAAATTTATTATGACATAAAGGGTTATGTTCACATTTTAAAATAAACCCTGAACATAATAATCCTGCCATCTTTAGTCTACCTGTAAGGAAATATTTTAAAGCGTGTGCACACGACGATCATGGTAAGCATTGGTAAACATCGCAGAGTTTGGTACTCAATAAAAAAAAACTACAAACTACAACTAGGGAAAGAGAGTAACTGTCACTAACATGGATAGGACTGAATCTCTTATTCCATGACGTTTTTAAAGAGATTAATGATTTAAAGATTTTACCTCATAAAAGCAGTTGAAAATGAAAAGCATTTAAATTCTTTTACTGAGCTATTATTTTTGCGACGTACAAATATCTGAATGCTTTAGTATTTTTGACAAGCAGCACCAGCTCTTCTTACCTGTAAGTCTGTAAGAGCAGGTAAACTTTCTACGTTAGCTCAAAGCTAAGTAAGCCCCAGATCACCAAGACAGTTCCACCTTGTGGTCGCAAAGAAAAACAAGTTATTAAACTGAAAAAGAATTATGCTATAAGAAAAACATAATCAAGTAAATAATTCAGTTTACAAAATCATTAACATATAACTAATTAAAACAATTAGTTGACTGCATTAATGAAAAATTATCTGTATTTTCAAAATTTTAAATTTTTCGGAAAATTTTGGGGTTTTGACAGACAGGTCCTAGGATCGTGCATATTGACTAGGGGATAAATGACCAGTGATCAGTGATTTCAGATGCAGATATGTGGTCACCCTTTTCCATTGATGAAAAATGGGGAGAGATGAAGACAAAAGGGGAGCATGCTCCCAGGGGAAGCATGAGTTGTTGTCATCAATGACAAAGGGGGAGATTGTTGATGAAATTGTCATTGATGCCAACATGGACTTGTAGTGGCCCCAAAGGTCATCATTGATGCCACCAATTCCCACTTGCAGTTCCTTAGATCCGTTACAGAGTGGGTTTGTTCCTTGAAGCACCTTGTACCTATTTAGCAAGGTCCATGTACCCACAAGGCTAGATCTTGAAGCCACCACCTTGTTGACAATGTTGAAGACCATGTTCGTGATGTTGAAGACCCTAGAGTTGGTGTTGAATCCATTGTATACGATGGAGAATCCCTAGATGGTTTGGAGAAGCATTAATGACCCATTATGTGGTCATTCATGCTCTGATGGTGTCATAGTGGCCCAATAGAAGGCCTAGCAACCCCATAGTTGATGTCATGATGGATCTTGACCCTTGGAGGTCTTCTGGTGTGGTTGATATGGTTGAATAATTCTTGAAGTAGTCATTGGACACACACTTGGTGAATTAATCGTCCATGTACCCTTGAAGGAGATGATGAGGTCATTTGTGGGTTGATGGGGTCTTGGAACCCTTGGAGATGGTCTCAGAGCATGATAAAGGTTTGGCACCCACACATATGGTGGTGTGAAGGCACTTGGACACTTGGACACATTTTCTTGCATATTGAGCATTGATATGGTCATGATGATTCCCTATGGAACACATGCATTGTTCTTGAGGTCACGTGCATACCCATGACTATTGATCTTTGTACCCATGAAGAAATGGTAAATATGATGGTGCCCTTGGGTATTGATCTCACACACTTGGTAGTTTGTTGATATATTGACCCTTATGATCCATACACTTGATATAACTTGATGTCATTCTTCTTGCATTTGAAAAAGTCCTTGCACCTAAACACATGGAAGATATTTTCGTATTGAAAAACACAAGCTTTTAGTTGAAAATCTCCAAGTCGACCCTAATGAAGAAATTATGATCATAATATGACAGGTCGACTTCAATTAAATTCAAAAAAATAATAAGAATAATTGTTTTTAAGACATGTCGGCCCCAAAAATTATATTGAAAAACTAGTATAAATAGGAGCCAACGAATTCATTTTAAGTATGTGAATTTCAGGAGTTAGTGGAGCTCTGATTTTTGGGAGTTTTATTCCACACACTATGGCAGCCACATCAGATAATGAACTATGGATTTTTGGATAAAGGAAGTAAGATCTTTGACTAAGGTGATTTTTAGGTGAACTGAGGAAGAGCATTCCAAGCACTTCAACAATTCTGAATTTTGCAGCAAATGGACTTTGTTTTGGGTTTTTATCTTTATGTTTTTCCTATGTTGTCCTAGATACATAGTACTGAATTTTTATGGTGAATGAAATTTGATGGAACTGCTATGGAGCTCTAATTTTTGGGTTACGAGAGGGAGGAAGTTGCCGCAGACATAAACTTTGGTGTTTTTTTTTGGCCTGATATTTCTACAAGTATGATTTTATCCTCTTGAAGTTTTGGGAAGTAGACTGAGACATTGAACTTCCTAGATTTATGGCAGCAACATCTAAATTTTTGAAGAGCTTTTCAAGCTCAGTCTAAATAATATGATGTACAATGACCTAGTGATATTATGACAATTTTGTGACAAGAAACATAAGCAGTCCAAGTTTTCTCTCAGCACACAGTCTGAGGTGGATGAGTTCGATATTGATTCCAACCAAATGTTGAACTGATCCAAGTTTGAAGCGATCCGAGTTTGAAGTAATATGAGTTGATGTATTTTTCCACAATTTTCAAACTGGAAGCCTGAGTCTTGACTGTGTTGAGGGCTTCCATATTCAATACTCCATGCACATGGTGGTAACAAAAAGATGTTGAAGAAGTCTGAGTTTTAAATCAGTTATTGCATAAAGTTTGATTTTGCAACCATATACAAATATAAAATTTGATGCAAAGGCATATGCTTAGTGCACAAGTTGGAGGCAGTCCACCAAAATTCCATCTCAAATACACATTCCAAAGTGTGACTTGTTTAGGGTTTCTTTGACAGAGATATGCAAAAGTTTGTATTTGTAAGTGATTGATATTGTCTGAACAATCCACAAGATTATCCAAGCTTGAAGAAAGATGTTGACTTCCCTAAGCCCAATATCATGAAGTGATGAATAGTCATGAAGCTTGTTGCTTGAAGACTATACATAGTCTTATTTTTAGATATTTTTCAAGCACATACTCAGTCCTTATACACAGTTCTAGTTTGGCATATGTTTTGAGGTTTGGATGTGAGGAAAGAGGTGTGGTGAGTATATTTTTTCTGCTTGGTTGGAGTTCAAGTCTACTAGAATACACAGTCCAAGTTTGAACTTATGATTAAGTTATTCCAAAGCATACACACAGTCAAAGCTGCTAATGAAGGATGAACAATTCAGATGATTTAATGTTTCGCATTTATTTGAAGAAGTATGACACACAGTCTTGAACATTGATTAATGACAACCTTTATCTTGAAGACATAAAGGGTTGCAGACACCATAATATCAGTTTGAAAGGAATACATACACAATCCTTGTTTGGCATGCAGTAGGGTTCCTCCTCATACCAAGTGCATAGCCTGCAAGTGAAACACAGTCTGAATTGATGTGATCGCTGGTATGTATGACAAGTTGTATGTGCAAGTGAAATGATAAACATAGCAATGTATGCATAATGATGTAATATATGAATACTCAAAGCTAATAACCATTCAAGGTTGAAGTTTACAAGTTGAAAAGTGTTGACATGAAGAGAATCTTAACCGTCCAAGGTTGAAGCTCTTAGTGCTAGGTTGCAGTCCTAGTGAATGTAGAAATTGGATTGAAGGGAACATGAGCAAACATCCTAATGACAATTGGCAGTGATACCTTCAGCATGATGATGAAATGAAAAGTAAAGAAGATGACTGATGTGGCTTCTTAAGAATAATTATAAGCAGAGATGATTATGCAGCAAATGGATGATCAGAAGTGGATGAGCAGAGGTTGATGAGCATATTGGAAAGAAGAAGTTGAAAATAAGAGGTACAAGTTTGTACAACAGATTGATGGTAATCAGAGATAGACATCAAGCATGCAAGAGGAATCTTGCACTTGAGGATTGGACTCCTCAACTCCTTTTTAGTTGGAGCTAAGATAACTAGGTTGGGTCCTATGACAAGAGTTGGTGCTCTTTCTATCAGTTGGTGTTGATTGTAATCAAGAAGATTATAGTCTTCCATGTACAATAAATAAAGATCAAAATTACATATATTCTTGTGTCTCTTTTGATGTGATGATTTTTCTTATGACTCAAGGTTGATTTAACTGATGAATATGATTATGTGATTAATTCTTGATATACTCTGATTGACTAAAAGAAAGTAAAAAAGGTTTAAATTTCTCACACACTGATTCACCCCCCCTCTCAATGTGGCCATTGTGTCCAACTGTAAAACCCTTTGCATGTGCTTGTCTATCCATAGTGTCATTAAACCAAGCAAGAGCTTGGGTACTCAGGAGGCTTGCATGGGTATCGGTAACCTTTCTACGCTCACACTGAAGAGCACTAGAGGGATGGGTAGCATAAAAGGGGTATCATCCTTGTGTTGTGTGAGTGGGTATTGTGGGGCCATACTAGCCTGCATCCAATTGAGTTACCTATGGATTTCCTAGAGGGAACCAATGGTTTGCATAGGAGAAAGGGCCATGTAGTTGTATTCATTTTTATTGTCTAATAAACCCAATAGAGGTGTTGTCTTGGAAATGGTTTTTGTATTCTTGATAAACTCGCTTGGAGAGTCGGATTAACATACTAATTAATGGAAATCCTGGTAAAACCAGTTGACATACTGACTTCGCATTGGTTATTCGAATGTTGTTGTGCAGCCAGCATGCTAGATTAAAATTTTCTTTATATATATTCATAGGTGATCCAAGGTTTACAAAAACTTGGTTGCATTTCGATGCACACCCTGAGGAGCACTGGAAAGGGTGGGTACACTCGAGGGACTATACCATCCTTGTGTGGGGTGGGGCAGATCTTGTGGAAACCATAGTTTTTTGAAGACAAAGTGAGATTCCTATGGAGTTGAAGGAAGATGCTTATGCTGATAAGTATTTGGTTTATTTTTCATATTCTTGTAGATTTAATTTGAATATACATCTGTATATGATTTAGCTATGGTTCGTACTATCTTGTCGAGAGATGAATCCTATGAGAATGTATTTGACATGTGAATTGACTAACTGTTTGAGCATAATTAAAGTTGGATTTCAAATACCTTGGAGTTCTTTCAAGGTAATGCAAAGGAATGATTGAGCATTGATGTCCAAACTAGCTTGTAGCAAGACAAAGTTGCCTTAAAGAGAAAGGCATTGCAAAAGCAGTTAAAATGAAGGACATGGAACCTTGATGAAAATAAATAGAGCATCAAGGACGATGTTATTCCAAGGGGGAGGGGATTGTAATCATCCCTAGTTTTTACTTGGAGTGTATTTGAAAAAAACTATGTAAATGATGTAATTATGCTAGTACGGATTCCTAGTGCAGAGCTCAAGGCCAAAGCTCGACTAGAGAATGGCTAGGCATGTATGATGGAAATATTTTTATTTGGACTATTTATTTTTCTTATCATGCCTATTTGAAATGTATGTAAATATTATTTGCATAAATAATGAAACTGTCCAAGAATGGTTGTGTAAAGAGCACCAAAGGGGCTATGATTCCACAAAGGGGAAGAGGAAACGGGGCCAATTGGAAACCAAATAATTGCTTCCAAGTGTACTTTAGAGCCCATCAAAAATTCTGTAATGTGCCTTGAATAATCCAATTATCTTATTTTTTACTATTTTAACACTAGTAGAAAATGAGAGATAAATGACTAGTCGACAAAAAATTTTGGTCACCATAGTTTTTTGAAGAAATAAATGACAAAACTTGAGAGAGACAACTAAAAATGACTAGATGAATAACCAATTGGGTCACTATATAAAATATATGACCATATAACAAGTAACTAAACTAAACATGACCAAATAACAATATTATTAAGAACATGAATTGGTCATTGTTAGTTGTCAATCCAACAATGGAAAATTGCAATTTTGACAATGAATTTGTACAATTTACTAAATTCTAACACTGCAGATGGATTCGGAGACTCCTTTTAGGGAATCTCTAAATTCATCTAGAAAAGTGTTAGAATTTAGTAAATTGTAGACCCCCTCATGGATTCAGCAGTGGGTTATTTCGATAGTCTAGTTAGTGACATGTCCCAGAGACTGGTCATTTCTCATTAAAAGAATTATCATGTCTTGAATTTTATGCCATTATTTTCAACTTAGCACACTAAACATGCTTATATTTCATTTGGACAAAATTATCATCCTTTGACCCTTTCGACATTTGGTTGAAGTTTCACTAAGTAAGAGTCTTTTGTATCTTGTCAATTGAAATCTGTCTAATTTTTGCCTCTCGGTTAATTTGTCGATCTTGTCTATGGATGCCCAATCATCACACCTATGTTAGAAATTCCACCTTGGTATTCCTGTGGAAAAAAAAGGCCTATATATTCCATTTAAAAAAAGGCTTATATTAATAATATATTTGAATATGTAAGTATATAGTATTTTATATAGGTTAATATATACTATTAAATATTTAATAAATATAATATGTTCTTAATATATAAATATATTATCATGAAATATTATAAAGAAACAAACTCATAAATATTATTATATAAATTATAATAATATAATTATATTAACAAATTTTAAAAAGCAAACTCAATAGGGTGGGAAATAAAAATTTGGGGAAAAAATTGATGGTTTTGTGGCTTGTCACTTTTCACCGAGAAGTGAGGTAATTTTGATCTCTATGTGGCTTGTCAAAAATATAATATCTTGTTTGTCCCTACAAATAAGATATTAGCATCTAAGGCAGAGCTATGACTGTGGAAACTCCTTCCAAGTTGGGTTGTTGCTGGCCTTTCCAAGCTAGGTCGTGGTCTTCCCTTACTGAACTCTGACAGCTAGAATCCCTTAAAGTTGGGTCGTAACCTTATCTTGCTTGGTTGTGACATGTTGGAATCCCCTAGGGATGAACTGAGACTTGTTAAACCCTCCTAATTTGAGCCATGACATGTCTTGCAGACTTAGAAACTGGGTCGTGACTGAATGGAAGCATGCTAGTTTGGATCATGACTGTGTATGCCATCTAGGGTTGGGTTGTGGACTGTGGTAACCTCCCTTGGTTGGATTGTAAATTGTGTAAGTTGAATTGTGACCCTAGTGGATTGTCTATGAATGAATTGTGACATCCTCAAGTCTGATCTGTGATTTTTTGGGTCTGATTAGAAGGCGTCATTGCCTTCATAAGAGTGTTATTGTATTTTGGGCAAAGGGTTGAATTTTTTGTTCATTTTTATTAACAATATGAGGTTTCTACCCTACACTACTATTGCAACCCTTCCATATCTCTCTCTCTTGTAAGTCAACTTTTCACTTAATGAAATTTCCCTACAGTGACAAGATCTTATTCGAAAAGCACCCGAGTATAAGGAAGATATGAACCAACATTGATATTGTTTACAAGTTTTTGTTCATTAGTTTTTCTTGTGTAGTAAAACTGTTATTGTTTATTTTTAATGTACCTTACAAGTGATAAATTGTATCTCAAGGACCAACTTTAACACAGTGACCATTGGAGCGTTAAAGTTGAAAGAGATGAAATTTATGTTTTAATTTTATCTTGCCTTGTTACAACTGTACCAATTTTGTTTTAGAAATTCATTTTTCATTGTTGTACTTCATCCTTTTGAGTATTTGGTTTGAATTTTTTCTCATGTTAGTTAAATTTTGAAAAATACCAAGACTTTAACATGGTATCTATTGAAATATTGTAACTTTGAAGAATATTCTAAATGTATTTTACTGATGTACCCAAGGGAGATTTCTTATTCCTCCGTCGGGATGTTACTATTGTATTTGGTCATCATAGAGTCATGAGGTATAACCTCCATTGTAAGTCAGGTCAATATTAACCTAATGAATATAATATAATTTTGTTTTAATTCTTCCTATGTGAAGTCGGCCCAGTCAGTTAAGTGGTGCCGGTTTGTTAGGTTAAAAGACCAGTGACAGAAAGAGTATAAATAGAGGAACTATGTTCCTCATTTGAACACACACTTACTTGTGTATAGTGCATGGGAGAGAGAGGGATATATATGTGTTGAAATACTGAAAGGGGGGTGAATCAGTATTTGTACTATTTAAAAAAACTTTAATCAAAAGTAGGTTTTGGATCACCAATCATAGCACATCATCAATGTGTATAGAAAATAACAAGATGCACAGTACACAATAGTTTTTGACGTGGAAATCCAAGTTTTGGGGGTAAAACCATGGAATCCTTTTTAAAAATAGTTTTCCAGAAATAACTGGAAGGAGGGAACAACTCCCTTATTATATAGACTTCAATTTTATAGCTTCAACTGGAAGGAGGCTACGACCCCCTGATTTACAAGCTATGACCTGAAGGAAGCTACCACTCCCTAGTTTTCCGGCTTCCACCGAAAGGATGCTACAACCTCCTTTCCTTGCCCTGTCCTGCCACCATGATAAAAAGAATATTGTCGAACCTGTGGACGTGTCACATACCAAACTCTGCTGCTGATAACCTCTGCACTCTAGTCACTGTCAAATCATCCCTGTAGTTATTACTATCACATCATCTTTCTGCCCATGTCATCACTATCATATTAAACATCAAAGCTGCTGATCAAGATGCTCATCAACACTCCTGGTTACTTACTTGTCCCTTCGATAGATCTAGGCTATGTACTAAACTTCTTGCTGCTGATAATATCTATTCTTCGTTTACTTCCAAGTCGGCCTTATCACCGCCACACACACTGCTCTATACACAATCATTAGACATGCATCATCTTAGAGTTTGCGTCAATGTCATCAAGTATGAACCGTCATGAATCAGTAAGTACTATCATCATCAAGTATGTGCACTCATCATCAACATGTAATATGTATGTAATAAGTACACATCATAGTGCATAGAAGTATGTCATCACACCATGGCATGCATCATGTCATCATTATCAAAGCATGTATCATCAAATTTGTGTATAGCAGACTGTGCATCATACCATGGAAGAGTATCATCACAAAAAACAAACTACTGTTTGTATTATACAAACTGTTCACACACCACATTCACTATTTTTGCACATGCTACCCACACACTAGTCGCACGCAGTTTACTCATTCCTGTATATATTCACTTGTACATTTCATTGTACACTCATATAAACATAACACTATTCACACCTTTGACTGAATATGCATTCCCTTGTATACTTTATGTACATACACTCACTCTTGCAGACTCACATACCACCGTATCCTTTACATATGCTCATAGTTCATCATTTGACACTATATCACTATGCATACCACACTTCTACACTTGTACACATATATATACTACTGTTCACATATCACTATTTTACCACATGTACACATTCACAAAATACTATTATTTGCACATACCTTGTCACCAGTGAGCTTGCACCAATCCCCAACACTTGTTTCTATGAAAGATTTGAATGTTACCCAACATACGTTTAAGGACTGGTCTTTCCGATCTTTCCTTCCAAAAACTTGGCAGCAGTATCAACTCGGATTTCTGTGGAATAATTTGAATGCTTTCTGCTCCCAGCGAATAAAACCTTAGATAAGCTACAACAGAAATTGGGTATGCTACTATTGTGGAGAATTCGGGCCAACCATCACACAAAACGTGACTGTGTATTTAACTCGGGTCTGCTGAGAATGTTTTGTGGAGAAGACTTCAATAATTCGGGTCAACCATCACAAAAATGTGACTGTGTAATTAACTCGAGTCTGCTGAGAATGTTCTGTGGAGAAGAATTCAAGAATTCGGGTCTGTTCTTGATTTTAAAACCATAAAAAAAATTACTATGGAAACTTGGATAATGTTGCCTCTGCTACTGCTAGGTATACCCATGAAAAAAACCTCAGTCAACTCCTTGCCTTCACCATTGCATTTATTAATATATGAAAGGCACAAAGGTTGTTTTATTTATATGCTAATTTTGACGTTGAGATAAGAGGTTAGGGCCGACTCTTTGAGGAGGGTAAAAATTTTAATTAAACTTTGATTTAATTCAAAATTTATTTTATGGAGCTGATTTGAAAAAATGTCTTCAATGTTGGAGGTTAGGGATTTAAAAAATGTTTTAGCACTTAATCATTATTAAAATTTTAATTGTTTAAGTGTCTTGTCTTTTATTAAAATGTGTTTTAACTTTTTGAATATTAGTGGAGCTGACTTTATAAAAGGTTAATTAATTAATTAAAAAATTGTCTCTAAAAAGTTTTAATAATTTATATTTGTTTTAACATTCAAGTGTTAAATATTAAACAAAATGCTTGGGTTAAGTTATTTAATTGAATTGTCAATAAGGTTTTATCAATTTGACTTAATTTAGAGACTTAATAAAAATATTTTAACATTCAACTTAATATTATTAATTATCTTTTTAATACTTATTACTTTTAAATGTTAGAGCATCTTTGTATAATGTTGGGGTAATACTAGTGTTTTACAAGGCATTGGGTAAATTTTAGGTTTAGGATTTTAGAAACTTTAGTTAGGTCAGCAAGGTTGCCACATGCTTTATAAACACGAGCCTCAAGGTGTGGGGGTGCCTAGGATTCTCCTAGGGTACCATGACCTCCATCTACCACAAATGACCACTGAAAGGGTCATTCGGACTCTTTCAACTTCTTCAACCCCCCAAGAACACATTCTAGGGTAATAGGGATTTTTCCATTGTCTCAAGGGCTCCAAGGGCTTCAGACTTGGTCTTGGACAAAGTCAAAAGGTCTCCTTTGACACTAACACTTACTCAACCCTTACAGGCTCCTCAAGGGGCACCAATGACACACTAACACACACATGTTGGCATCAATGACAATTTAGTCAACAATCTCTCCCTTTGTCATTGATGACAACTCCAAAGCTCCCCCTTCAAATGGGCTTCCTTTGTCCACAAAACTCCCCCTTAGATCATGCTTCTTTTACCTACCTTGTTCAACTTTTTCTCCCCCTTCGGCATCAATGACAAAGGGTACTTCTGCCATGATCCCCCTATCATATTGTACTATTGTTGAAGATAGATGAATTCAATTAGGATATAGTGTGACTCCCAATTTTTCTCTGAGGTACTCAAAAGTCTCTCTTGGGAGAGGCTTAGTAAAAATGTCTGCAACCTGTTCTTTTGTCCTGATATATTCCAACTTGATATTCTTTTTTGTGACCTATTCTCGAAGAAAGTGAAACTTGATTGGAATGTGCTTGGTCTTAGAATGCATAACTGGATTCTTGGAGATACTGATAACACTCGTATTGTCACATAAAATAGGAATCGGCTCATTACATGTCACGTGTATGTCTTGTAGGGTTTTCTTCATCCAAAGAATCTGAGTACAACAAGCTGCTGCTGCTATATATTCTACTTCTGCAGTTGATAAGGACACCGAAGACTTCTTTTGCTTGACCAAGATACCAGACAACCACCTAAAAATAAAGCTATTCCACTAGTGCTTTTTCTATCGTCAACACATCCTGCCCAGTTTGCGTTTGAATAGGCTATTAATGTCAAATCATTCCCTTTTGTATACCAAAGTCCAAAATCCAAAGTTCCCTTGAGATACCTGAAGATCCTTTTAACTTCTATAATGTGATTTTCCTTTGGGGCAGCTTGAAATCTTGCAACTTGTCCAATGGCTTGCATCACATCTGGTCTAGAGGCAGTTACATATAGTAGACTACCAATCATTGACCTATAGGGCCTTTGATCAACTTCCTTAGATTCATCATCTTTGCTTAGCTTACAACCGGTGATCATAGGGGTACTCACAGGTTTACAGTCTTCCATCTGGAATTTCTTTAACATCTCCTTAATGTATTTTGTCTGGGTAATAAAAATGCCTTCTGTTCTTTGAGATATCTGGAGTCCCAAGAAGAAGGTCAATTCACCGAGTAATGACATTTCAAACTCTTTTTGCATGTCCTTAGAAAATTATTGACTTAGTGAATCATCATCACTTCCAAATATGATATCATCAACATAAACTTCAATGATGAGTATGCTGTCATTGTCTTGTTCGATGTACAAATTGATATCTATACTTCCCCTCTTAAAGTTTTGTTGTAGTAAGTACCTGTCCAATCTAGAGTACCAAGCTCTTGGAGCTTGTTTTAGTCCATATAAGGCCCTTTTGAGCCTATATACATAGTCCTCGTTTTCTAAAAGTTGAAATCCTTCTAGTTGTTCGATATAGAATTCTTCTTCCAATTCCCCATTTAGAAAAGTTGATTTTACGTCCGTTTGATACACTTTGATGTCTTTGGAGCAAGCGTAGGCCAATATCATTCTGATAGCTTCAATTCTGGCAACTGGTGCATATGTTTCTTCAAAGTCTATTCCTTCGATCTAAGCATAACCCTTACAAACCGATCGAGCCTTGTCTCTGATTACCGCTCCATCTTCATTCATTTTGTTTCTGAAAACCCATTTTGTGCCAATAACATTTTTGTTGCATGGTCTCGGAACAAGTTCCCAAGTTCCATTCTTCTCGATTTGATCTAGTTCTTCTTTCATAGCTTTAACCCATTGTTCATCTGTACTGGCCTTTGCAAAAGTTCCAGGTTCAGTTGTAGACAAAACAGAGAAGTGTACCTGCTCATTTCTTCTGGATTGTCTTCTTCGGGTTCCTATTCTGGCATCCTTATCACCAATAATCTGATTTGATGGATGAGACTTCTGGTACTAGTTCTTAGGTGATAGATGATATTTTTGTTCTTCTTGTTCAACAGTTGGTTGATTCAGTTCTTCATCTTCTGTGAGTTTCTCTTCATCTTCATCTGGTTGTTCTTCCACTTTAATTTTCTTCACACCTCTTTTCTTGGAACCTTCCTCTTCTTCATCGTCTGATTCTTTTGAGTCTTCTCTGGATCATGTTATTCTTCCTTCAACTATCTTCACATTAATGCTTTCAAAAACTTTTTCTAATCTCAAATTGTAGCATTTTTAAGCTTTCCTCTTGGATGAATATCCAACAAATATGCCCTCATCTACTCGAGAGT
This sequence comes from Pseudotsuga menziesii, assembly GCA_001517045.1. Taxonomy (NCBI): domain Eukaryota; kingdom Viridiplantae; phylum Streptophyta; class Pinopsida; order Pinales; family Pinaceae; genus Pseudotsuga; species Pseudotsuga menziesii. The sequence continues at coordinate 771,177 of LPNX010950364.1, read as the reverse complement.
CAAATTTTCCAATATTCTTATCTTCTCTTTTGATGTAACACTTGCTTCCAAAGATTCTGAAGTGTTGTACACTTGCTGCTCTTCCGGTCCATAGCTCGTAGGGAGTTTTATCATTTTTTGTTTCTGAGTAATCCTCTGTTTAATATGTGTATTGCTATATGAACTACGTGTCCCCAAAATTTGTCATTTAACTTGGATTCATTCAAATGGTTCAAGCCATCGCCATTACTGATCTATTCTTTCTTTAAACAATTCCATTTTGCTGAGGTGTTTTGGATACTGAAAATTGTCTCTTTATTCCATGCTCTTCACAATACTTGTTGAATTCATCAGAAGTGAATTCTCCACCATTGGAAGATCTAAGACACTTGATTCATGACCCTGTTTCGTTCTCGACCAGTTCCTTGAACGTTTTGAAACATCCAAATGATTCTAACTTCATGTTGAGAAGACATACCCATGTCATCCCGGTATAGTCGTCAATGAGTAACATGAAGTATTTTTCACCATTCAATCCTTTACTTTTGATTGGTCCACATAGGTTAGTGTGAACAAGCTCCAAAGGTTTTGTAGAAGAATGCTCTTTTGTCTTAAAATGCACTCTTGTTTGTTTTCCATGTTGACACTGTTCACATACAGAGTTAGCAAGTTTTGTGACTTCCGGCATATTTCGAATTGCTTGGTTTTTGTAGATTTTGACCAAATTGTCAAAATGTATATGCCCCATTTTTCTGTGCCAAATCCAGCTTTCATCTTCTTTTTCCAAGTGACATTTTTCAGACTCAATCTCATATAACAGGTCTATGTTGTTTGGAGTCCTAGTGGTTGTGGCTACTAACTTCCTTGATCCTTGCTTTCTTATTTTACATCCTTTTGAGTTGAAGATGAGTTCATGTCCTTGATCACACATCTGACTGACGCTTAGCAAATTATGTTTCATGCTATCTACAAGCAAGACATTTTCAGCCAAGGAGTTTTTACTTCCGAGCTTTACTGTGACCTTTCCCAATACTTTTGCTTAATTGTTATTTCCAAACGATATAGATCCTTTATCTTTTTCAATATTGACGAAAGCATCTTTGTCACTTGTCATATGCTTGGAGCAACCGCTATCAACATACCATTTTCCAGAGCCGTGGTTATGAACTTGAAGAGCAATACCACATTCGTAGTTGTTGTTATTGTGTTTAATCCATACCTTGTTAGGCATGTCCTCATTTCTTACTGTTGGTATCCTCATTCTGCAATTTCTGGCTATATGTCCAAAGTTGTTACACTTGTAACATTCTATTTCTGATCTCAAGGGATCAAATCTGTTGTTGTACTGTGCTCATTTGAGGCTTGCAAGGTTATTCCTTGTCTCAAAGTTTCTTCTTTGAAAACAGTTTACGGCTTTGTGTCCAAATCTTCCACATGTAAAGCAATGCCCATAAAAGAAGTATCCATAGATGCGAATATATGGAGGAGGTGCTTTTCTGAGATCTGATCTTTTTGTTGGCCCTTATTCTGATACAGGGTGTTCTAGCTGACGTTCAATCTCTTCTTCATTCTTGTAGTCCTTGACAACTTCTGCATACCTTCTTGGCTTCTTTTCGTTATCTGTCAACATTGAGCTTGAGGCTTCATTTGTATTCTGCTTGTATCCTATACCGGTCTTGTCCAAGAATGACTTTTGATTGCTGATGATTTGTTCTAGAACCTTGGAGTTGTTTTCATAACCCTTTGCGATATCTTTCATCTGAAGCTTGTTCTTCAGAGATACTATCTCATCCTCACGATTCTCCTTTTCTCTTATATTTGTCATTAGTTGTTCAATAAGAGAGTCTTCAACTCATTTGGCTTCTTCTAGTTTGGTCTTCAAGTCAACAATGGTTTGTTCAAACCATTGTGCCTCTTCCTTAAGCGATCTATTTTTCTTCCTAACTTTCTTCAGCTCTTTCAAGGTGCTTACAAGTTCTGCCTCAAGATCTACTTCTCCTTCATATTCAGATTCTTCCTTACTATTATTATCCTTATCCAAGATTATTTCCATAAAGAGTACCTTTTCTGGTTCATCGTCATCATCAGAATCACAGTCACTGTCGAAGTCACCACTGGATGAGCTATTGTCTCTTTTTGCGTAGAGACTTTTCTTCTTTGCAAACTTTCTTATGTTCTTATTCTTGTAATTATTGTACTTCTTGTACGGTTTAAAACTGTCATCCTCTTCACCATCTGAGTTCTTTGCATATGGACATTTAGAAGCAAAATGACCTATCTTTCCACATGAAAAACATTTAAGAGGTAGCTTACCTTTGTATTTTCCAGTGCCTCTCTTTAATTTCTTAACAAAGTTGGTTATTTCTCCGTCATTAGATTCATCATTGTCAGTTTGTCTTTCGTTGATTTGTTCTTCCCAGCTTGTTTGGAGGAGACCTTGAATGCTGCTTCCTTTCTTAATGTATCTTCATCTTCAAATATCATTTTGTAAGCTACTAGAGTCCCATGCAGTTGATCCATTGTCATAGTCTCTAGACCTGTTCTTTCTTCTAAGGCAGAGATCTTGGGGTTGAACCTTTTGGGAAGAGTTCTTAGAGTTTTCCGAACAACTATAGTCTCCTCAACCTCTTCTCCCAAACCTCTGATGGTATTCACGAGCTGATCAACCCGAAGAATATAGGCTACTATGTCTTCGTCTTCATTCATTCTTAGCTGTTTGAATTGTCCCATGTAAGTCTAAAGTTTGGCTTCTTTGACTTTGTTGTCTCCTTCATATGTGGTTTGGATTTTGTCCCACATTTCCTTTGCAGAGGGACAGCTCATCACTTTGTTGAATACAGATTCATCTATAGCACTTAGAAGATGATTTCTGGCCCTTGAGTTGTTGTTGTATTGAACCAGCTCCCCTGCATTAGTTGGCACGGTCTTTGGTACTTTGTACCCATTCTCGATACTCTGCCATATTTTGATTCTTTGAGATTCTATGAAGGCTCTCATTCTTATGCTCCAGAATGCATAGTTGCTCCCATCAAACAAGGGTGTTCCAGATTTGCTTTGTTTAGCAAATTTCCCCATGATTACCTTCCAGCGGTTAGTCTGTTCTAAAGGAACTGGCTCTGATACCAATTGTTGAAATACTGAGGGGGGGGGCTAAATCAGTATTTGTACTATTTAAAAAACTTTAATCAAAAGCAATTTGCTAATCACCAATCACAGCACATCATCAATTTGTATAGAAAATAACAAGATGCACAGTACACAATAGTTTTTGACGTGGAAACCCAAGTTCTGGGGGTAAAACCATGGAAGCCTTTTTAAAAATAGTTTTCCAGAAATAACTGGAAGGAGGGAACAACTCCCTTATTATATAGACTTCAATTTTTCAACTTCAACTGGAAGGAGGCTACGACCCTCTGATTTACAGGCTATGACCTGAAGGAAGCTACCACTCCCTAGTTTTCCGGCTTCCACCAGAAGGAGGCTACGACCTCCTTTCCTTGCCCCATCCTACCACCCTGATAAGAAGAAGATTGTCGAACCTATGGACCTGTCACATACCAAACTCTGCTGCTGATAACCTCTGCACTCTAGTCACTGTCAAATCATCCATGTAGTTATTACTGTCACATCATCTTTCTACCCATGTCATCACTTTCATATTAAACATCAAAGTTGTTGATCAAGCTGCTCATCAACACTACTGGTTACTTACTTGTCCCTTCAATAAATCTAGGCTGTGTACTGAACTTCCTGCTGCTGATAATCTATGTTCTCCATTTACTTCCAAGTCAGCCTTATCACTACCACACACACTGCTCTATACACAATCATTAGACATGCATCATCATAGAGTTTGCGTCAATGTCATCAAGTATGAACCGTCATGAATCAGTAAGTACTATCATCATCAAGTATGTGCACTCATCATCAACATGTAATATGTATGTAATAAGTACATATCATAGTGCATAGAAGTATGTCATCACACCATGGCATGCATCATGTCATCATTATCAAAGCATGTATCATCAAATTTGTGTATAGCAGACTATGCATCATAGCATGGAAGAGTATCATCACAAAAAACAAACTATTGTTTGCATTATACAAATGGTCCACACACCACATTCATTGTTTTTGCACATGCTGCCCACACACTAGTCGCACACAGTTTACTCATTCCTATATATATTCACTTGTACATTTCATTGTACACTCATATAAACATAACAGTGTTCACACCTTTGACTAAATATGCATTCCCTTGTATACTTTCTGTACATACACTCACTCTTGCAGACTCGCATACCACTGTATCCTTTACATATGCTCATAGTTCATCACTTGACACTATATCACTATACATACCACACTTCTACACTTGTACACATATATATACTATTGTTCACATATCACTATTTTACCACATGTACACATTCACAAAATACTATTATTTGCACATACATTGTCACCAGTGAGCTTGCACCAATCTCCAACACTCGTTTCTGTGCAAGATTTGAATGTTACCCAACATACGTTTAAGGACTGGTCTTTTCGATCTTTCCTTCAAAAAACTTGGCTACAGTATCAACTCGGATTTCTGTGGAAGAATTCGGATGCTTTCTGCTCCCAGCGAATTAAACTTTAGATAAATTGCAACAAAAATTGGGTATGTTGCTACTGTGGAGAATTCGGGCCAACCATCACACAAAACGTGACTGTGTACTTAACTCAGGTCTACTGAGAATGTTCTGTGGACAAGACTTCAAGAATTCGGGTCAATCATCACAAAAACGTGACTGTGTACTTAACTCGGGTCTGCTGAGAATGTTCTGTGGAGAAGACTTCAAGAATTCGAGTCTGTTCTTGCTTTTAAAACCATAAAAAAAAAATTACTGTGGAAACTCAGATAAGGCTGCCTCTACTGCTGCTAGGTATACCCACGAAAAAAAACTCAGACAACTCCTTGCCTTCACTGTTGCATTTATTAATATATGAAAGGGACAAAGGTTGTTTTATTTGTATGCTAATTTTGACGTTGAGATAAGAGGTTAGGGCCGACTCTTTGAGGAGAGTAAAAATTTTAATTAAACTTTGATTTAATTCAAAATTTATTTTATGGAGCTGATTTGAAAAAATGTCTTCAACGCTGGAGGTTAGGGATTTAAAAAATATTTTAGCACTTAATAATTATTAAAATTTTAATTGTTTAAGTGTATTGTCTTTTATTAAAAGGTGTTTTAACTTTTTGAATATTAGTGGAGCTGACTTTATAAAAGGTTAATTAATTTATTAAAAAATTGCCTCTAAAAAGTTTTATTAATTTATATTTGTTTTAACATTCAAGTGTTAAATATTAAACAAAATGCTTGGGTTAAGTTATTTGATTGAATTGTCAATAGGTTTTAGCAATTTGACTTAATGTAGAGACTTAATAAAAATATTTTAACATTCAACTTAATATTATTAATTATCTTTTTAATACTTATTACTTTTAAATGTTAGGGCATCTTTGTATAATGTTGGGGTAATACTAGTGTTTTAAAGGCAAGGCATTGGGTAAATTTTAGGTTTAGGATTTTAGAAACTTTAGTTAGGTCAGCAAGGTTGCCACATGATTTATAAACACGACCCTCAAGTTGTGGGATGCCTAGGCTTCTCCTAGGGTACCATGACCTCCATCAAGTGCAAATGACCACTGAAAGGGTCATTCGGACTCTTTCAACTTCTTCAACCCCCCAAGAACACATTCAAGGGTAATAGGGCTTTTTCCATTGTCCCAAGGGCTCCAAGGGCTTCATACTTGGGCTTGGACAAAGTCAAAAGGTCTCCTTTGACACTGACACTTACTCAACCCTCAAAGGCTCCTCAAGGGGCACCAATGACACACTAACACACACCAGTTGGTATCAATGACAATTTAGTCAACAATATGTTGGGAGAGGGAGCACCTGTTTGGGGTATTTTCTTTGTACTTTTTATACATCTATATAGAGGAAGTTTTGTTGGGTTTTATTCCCCATGAGGGTTTTCCAAAATAAATCTATGTGTTCTTTTGTGTGGATGTGCTTGTCTATCTTTCAGTGATCCTTTTGCATATGGTTATAATGTTATGATGATAAATGTTATTAGATATTGTATAACCATTAAAAAATTAACATGGTATCATAGATACCCTGAAATAAATATTTGTCCAACAGAAACACTACTACAGCTACAACTACTGAAGATTAGGATTTCATCCTTGAAATCCCTAGCAGACAAAAAGGAGTCATGTTGGAACTTTCGCTATAACTCAATATTGGAGAAGGATAGGGAGCTGAAACTTTGATAGGATGAATTCGAAATCTTGATGTACCATGTGTAAACATTTTAGTCTCATATTCGCTATAATATAGGATATATGATTCCTCCAACTCAGGGTTTTAGCCCCTCCTAGAATTCATCTTTAAACAAATGACCTAGGGATAATTGCTATATCTCGGGCTAGGAAGGTCCAAATGAAATTTTGGAAGATGTTGAAGATAGATCATAGGCTATAGATTTTGTGTTAAACGTTTCAAAACCTGAAGGTGAAATAGTGAGATGTGGCAGTCCGTACAAGTTCGTTATTCTTAACAGTTATGCAATAAGTCACCTTAAGAAACATTGCATAAGTCCCACTTGGTGAAACCAATTCTACGCTAACCTATGGGATTGGAAATCAGACAAACCGAGCTATCTCAGTACAAAGTTTCAAACCCATAGGAGTAGGAACTTCGGAGATACATCATAAACAAGATCAGGTAATTTTGTACAAGAAATTGAAGAAAACTAGGGCATCAGATATTTTGCAGTTAAGTTCATAGTTTTGGGAAAATGAGTATGTTGTTCAAATCACCTTGAGGAGGCACATATTTCTATACAATAATATCTTAAAGATTCCTAAGTTGAAAATTAGGGTTTCTCTGTCAAACCCTAGGTCCACCAAAAGCAGTATTCCAGAAAAGCCTTCAAGCAAGCATTAAGTTAAAGCAATCTCATTGGTAAGTTATATCCTTTCTATTTCCATTTGAGGTTCTCATTTTTATCATGATGAAAAATAGTACTAAACTTGAGAACAAGCTTGAAGAATCCGAGAATATCTGAGCATGGAATTTTAGAGTGCTTCTCATACCTTAAGAAGCATGACCTAGAGAACTATGTCAAACAAGAAGTTGCAGATCTAGAGGGAGATGAAGACAAAGCACAAGAATGATTTAGTCAAATCCAAGAGGATTATTTCTACCTCCATTGGATCTCACATGTATCATCCTTGTAGACTCCCAAGGATAGGTTCGATACAATGAACAACTTGAATGAAGGAAAGAATATCAAAAGAAAGATGGCATTAAGGAACTAGCTAAAGAATGTGAAGATACAGAACTCAGAGACCATGCAGTTCCACTTCACAAGGGTTTCTCAAATCAAAGAACAACTTGAATAATTCAAATAAATACATCATGCTCACACTGTTGAAGATTCCTCAAGTAATAAGGAATATTAATTCTACTAGTGATGACAAATATCATACTCCTATCCATGTCATTATTGGATAAGAAGGAATGCAGTTAGTGACACTCAGAACCAGTACACAGGTTCCCAAAATCAATAGAAGGCTCCAGGACATAAAGATCAGGAAGGAATCTACCAAACAAATAAAGATAAGTATTTGAATTGTATTTTCCTATATATGTTGTGTATTATGCATGATAGAATGTTTTCATCATTGACAGTATACTACTAATATGCATGTTATGGGTAAGTATCCCATGGTGCTATACAACACTCTATTGCTACCTATCTAGAATGAAACCTCTTTGCTGACATATTGGGATTAGTGCACAATCTCAATGATGTTATGGTATATATGGAAGGCATCTGGAAAATTTTTGTGTATAGAGGATATGGATGAATGTTGTATTGGATAAAATAGTTGCATAAGAATATGTCATTATGAATATGTCTTATGAAATTATGCAACTAGTGCATTTGACTTGTACGAAAGATCACGTACAATTGCCTACAAGAAAACAAGGATGATACTTGTTTCGAAGAACAAGTGATGACAGTTCAAGATTCACTCCAATAAACATACATAAAGATGAACGTACGGCTCCCAAGTTCATAGACACCATGATGGAAGAAAGAGATTCAAAAGTATATAAGAGAGCAGTAGATCCACCACGAGAGAGGAAGACCACCTTGGGCACGAGAGGTAATTCAAGATGAAGAAAATTATGACGGGACTTCCAACTAAATTAAGAGGCCTCAGATACACTCTAGTTATGTGGCACAGTTGAGTGACATCATTGATACATACCCTTCCAGCTATGGAAGAAGATATTATCAAAGAGTACCAGTTCATCATGGGGAATGATGTCTAGGATAAGGTTTTGGGACCTTAAGGGAAGTCCATTGTGTCTTCCATGTGGATCTAGAAGATCAAGTATACAAAGCAAGGTTCGTGGTTTGCCTCAGAAAGAGGGAGTAGATTATGGCACGACATACTCCATTGACCATACAAACTTCTCCAATAAAGCAGATTTATATATCAAGCAAAGAACCACATGCGCAGAAAAGACTTTGTACGAGCTCAGCACATCCAGTTACATAAGGAGCTTGAAGATGGAAAACTATAGAAGACAACAAGATCACAGATGGGTGCAAGAGGAACTTTTCAACAAAGTTTAAGATAAAGGATATTGGTATCTAGTAACCTGAGATGGATACATAGAAGATCGGTAGCAGACAATGCTACCTATCACTCCAGTAGAAAATACAGAGGGAAGATGAAGCTCTTCTTTAGGGGGAGTGACTGTAGAATATCTTCGAGTTCGACATAGTACAACAGGATGGACAAATTCCTAATGGACTAAGGCTTTACCAAGAGTAAAATGGGTTCCAACCTTCAAGGTTAAATGCGAAAGACTGGGATATGTCGATGACCTGATAAGATGAACTCATTATAGATGAAAAGAGGAAGTGTTGAAGATAGAAATAGCACCTCAAGCAGTTTGGGATTGGGGATGATCTCATGAATAGGTTGAGTACGTTGCAGCATGTTTAGCATGTAGTGAAGCAATGCGGCTTCACAAAGTATGTTGTGGAAATATTAAGAAAAGTTTGATATGTTGGATTGTAAATCCATGGCCACACTCATGGATACCAACCTGAAGTTGTTATCTAATGAATCATCAGAGTTAGTAGATGTGACTCAGTATAGATAAATTATTGGACCGTTGATGTATCTAATGAATACCAAGGTAGATATATGATTTTTTGTGAACACCCTAAGTCAATATCTAGTTAAGCCTAGATTTGTTCACCTGATAGATACTGTTAGAATATAATCCGTTAGGGATTATTGTAAATAAATAATAAATAGGAATATGAATAGTGTAGACACTGAGAGGGGGGGGGTGAATCAGTGTGTGCAATGTATATTACTTTTTCAAATTTCTTCAATATTATGCATTGTCACATTATCATTATATGACTATCAGCATTGTTATCATTATCATATCATCATCATCACATAAAAAGCATAGCAACACAGTACACAAGATTTTTACGTGGAAACCCAAGTCCTGGGGGGAAAACCACGGAAGCCTTTTTAAAATAGTTTTCCAGAAATAATTGGAAGGAGGCAACACCCCCTTATTACAAAGACTTCAATTTCTCCAGCTTCAACTGGAAGGAGGCTACGACCCCCTTGATTTACAGGCTACGACCTGAAGGAAGCTGCCACTCCCTAGTTTTCCGGCTTCCACCTGAAGGAGGCTACGACCTCTTTTCCTTGCCCTGTCCTGCCACCCTTATATGAAGATAGAAACTGAACTACTGAATCACAAACTGCACTGATCATGCGGACCTGCTATCCAACACCTGTACCACACTGCACAATCTAAACCACACTGCACAACCACTTTCACAGGTCATCAACTAACCACTGCTCATCAACTGTCCACTGCTTATCAACTGTCCACTAACCATCAACTGTCCACTGACCACTGCACCACAACTGCTCCACACTACTCATCAACATGCGCAATCTAGCTGTATCAATCAAGTTGTTGTTCACATCATCTGAATCAATCAATCTGAATTCAACCAACTGTGTACCAGACCACCTGGGTCAAACCAACTGCTCATACTACTCAGCCAATATGAGTCAGACCAAATGCACATGTAGTAGCTTGTGCTAATGCTGCACAACTGAACCAATGTACTCACTCCTAATTACCACTATTCATCATTGTACTATATAATTCCATATCATCACACATTGTGTTTTCATCATACATCACTGAGTATCACTGTGTACACATCACTGAGCATATCAAACTGAGCAAATCATTGTGTAAACATCTCTAGCACTTCATACATAAACTGAGCATTTATCACTGTGTTTCATCATACATATATTACTGTGTACTAATTGTCATGCCACTGAGTGTGTTTTACTGAACATACCACTGTTTAAATATTACTAAGTACATATGTATATGCCACTGTGTAAATATATCATGCATATATCATTGAACATACAAGTTACTGTGCATATCACTGTCATATCATCATATCACTGCGTAATATGAACCTACTGAGCATATCACTGATCCTATCATCATATCACTGAGTATATGTTACTGTGTGAAGAATACTAAACATACCACTGTTTCATCACCCTGTATGTGTCTATACTGACATGCCTAAATACCACTGCTTCTCAATCATCAATCTGTTTCATCAACCTGTATGTGTCTATACTGCCATGTCAAAATGCTACTGCTTATTAATAATGCTGGTCACGTTGGTCATCATTCTTTGGACATCAATACTGTTCATCAACAATCACTATGGATGACCTTTGATACTTTGTTGTAAGACTTGTTCTGTATCCTCTTACTGCCGCTGCCAACCTTAAAAATGAGCAGTCTGCTTATGCCCAAAACTGCTACCACTCACATGTTAATGCAGAGGAAACCCTCGACTTCTTGAACTTGAGCTGTGTATGTCAAACTGTCTATCAGTCTGTCACAACCTGTCTATTAGCCTGTCTTTCAACTGGATAAAAACCCTTTCATAAAAAAGAACTTAAGTATATAATGAGCTCAAAAAAACAACTCAAGGATACAAAGGTCCGTAAATAACAGATGTTTCTTTGCTTTTAATTCTTTCTATACCGGTCATCAATGTTTGCCATTACAACGACTGCCCTGAGATTCAGAATGACTGTCACTTCAGCGACTACTGGTTTCTTTCAAGCTCCTTTTTAACTCATTCAAAATCCATTTTATTAGTGCCAAGGTTAGAACCTCGTGGCATTTTTTTTTTCAATTCTTAACAGATCATAAACAGATGTCCACTTCACAATATCATTTGCTCCTTACCAATACTGAACTGAAACTTCTCAAAAGATAGAAAAAGGAAGAATGGCATCCAAATTCACAGAATAACTAGGGAAATGCAGAAAAATAGATATTGAACTTACAGCACTATCAATAATACCGTAGTCCTCTTCATCCTCAAAGTCATCGGCATCCTCATGGTAGCAATTGCATCGTGGATAATTGTTCCCCAGCCGGCACTGACAATTTAACCCCACGAATTTCCAATAGAAATTACAGCCAGCGAAATTCCAAACAAAACTTGCAGCCTGCGAAATTTCTCATCTGCTGCTCCACGAATTTTCTTTTACCTCTGCTGAAATTTCCAACCTTAAATGCAGCCCGTGAATATACAGCCCGTAAAAATTGTTCAGCCCTTGAACAAAACCAAAAATTACTGTGCAACGATCAGCCTAAAAAGAAACCGAGCTGTGTCTCCTTGGCTGGGCCTTCAATTTGATGCCACTGTCTATTTGCTTCTTCAGTTTTCTTCAGCCCATGAACATCCAAAAACTGTAGCCCGTCAATTTCAAAAATTGTGTATAGCCCGCGATATTCCAAAACAGTATTGCCCGTGAATTTCCAAAACCATAAAGCCCGTGAATTTCCAAAAAGAAAACCTTATCTAACGAGTTGTCAAAGGTTCATGTATTTATATAAAAAGATGAATATGTTTTCCATGAATGAAACATTTCCTAAAGATAATGAGTTATAAGAAATTATTAATATTAAAAAATTTATTTATTAAAGTTTTATTTATTTAAAAACTTTTTAACATTTGAATTTAACCTTTTCTTGTTTAAAAATGTCACCTTTCCATTTTTAAATGAGTTATTAGTATTATTATTATTATTATTATTATATATTTTTTTTATTTTTTAAAAACATTTTAATTATTAAACCTTTTGAAATTATAAAAGTATTCAAGTGTAAGTCTTTAAAGGATTTTAAAGTGTTTAAAGATTAAGGGTTTAGGGACTCCTAGGGTACCAAGACCTTAATAGCACACAAAAGACCACTGAAGAGATTATTTGGACACTAGCAACTTTTTCGACCCGCTTAATATTACTTGAACACTCTACAGGGCTTTTGGCAATGTCCCAAGGCCTCCAAGGGCTTCAGACTTGGGCTTGGACAAAGTCAAAAGGTCTCCTCTTGACACAGACAACCACAAAACAACCACTAACCCTTAGGGGTTCCACAAGGGGCACCAAGACTCAACTGTTGGCATCAATGACCAGGCACTGTTGGCATCAATGACAACTTAATCAACAAATAGATGCGTAGGAAGATGAAACGGCCGGTTCTCAACCGCCACATTGTAATGTATAAATATTTGCATTTGGCTATGTAATACTATCGAATCGGGAGTTATTACCAACAAGTGGTATCAAAGCAGGGCTGTCTGCCATAACTCCTGCTGCATTTCTGCCCATTACTGGCATTCTGCTTGCCAGTCCATTGCCAGACTGCTCCATCAATCTGCCAGTGGAGTCGCATGCATTGTATGCGTTACTCCATCTGCCTGCGTTTATTCTCAGCTAAAATATTTTGAATTACCTAACCCTAATTTCTCAAGTGAATGAATCGCCCTCCTCCTTTTGCATGTTGAGTTTGAGGCTATGTTAAGATTGCAGTGAGACTGCGTTGAGAAACAATACTAGCGTTATGAAGACTGAGATATCAGACTGAGAATAAAGTCTGTGTGAAACAATAATTTGTTGTGAGAGCTGCGACCCATGTTTTGAAGCTCTAAAACGCCCACGACCAGATTGTAGAGGAGCGTGCTGGAAAAGGTGGGGCTCGACAGCTTGTTTCCCTGGTATACTGCTGCGAGCAAGAGCCACGCACTGAACATATTCTAATCTTAAATTCGCCTTATCTGGTTTTTGGGAGGTCACGCCTGGTTATCTATGTGAATTTGATGGTTATCTTCCTCGTTCGTAGACCAATAGCTATTGTCTAGGTAACTATTTCTTTGTCGGTCGGCCTGTCATTGTTGCTTCAGCGTTATTCCTTGCCTTAGCCTCAAACTGAGGCCCCCATTCCATGGACTGCATATTCATTTTATTCAGCATCTCAGAATTCAGAGTATAACCACTACTTCTAGTAGTTTGTTCACAATTCCCTCTGTGAATTTGACTTATCTGTGTTATATCTGTGATATCTCACCACTGCGTTTATGCTGAGACTACAACCTTGCTGAAGACTGCGTTAAACCCTAGATTTTTGCGTGGAGACTGTTTGGAAAAACCATCCTGGGTGGAGACTGCTACGCCTGGAGGAGATAAGCATGCGTGCCATTGAAAGTCTGCGTGAAGCTTGTTGAAGCCTGCGTGAAGGTATATATGCATTGAAGTACTTTGAAGTTATCCTTGTTGATCAAGCACACACTGCTATCAGGAATGATCCTAGAATAAATTGGATATGCAATGCTGTTCACAAGCACAGAGAACTGAGGGGGATAACATCTGCTAGAAAGAAATATAGAGGCCTTCGAGGAAGGGGCCACCTTTACCACAAGGCTCGCCCTTCCAAACATGGAACATGGAAGAGAAATAACTCTCTCTCTCTTCGACGTTATCGATAGAATTGAGGCCTGGGAGAGTGCACTATTTGCGAACTTTGTTGGTATGGAATTCCAGCGTCATACGTAAGTAGTACCTCTCTATCATCTGACGAGAGGATTTCTTCATGGTTTTGGTCCTGACACGCCCATTGTGTATCGAACTTTTAACACCGTGGAAACCCTAGTTTTATGAGTGAACACCATGGAGTACGACTGCCCTCTGAAAACCAGCGTTGAATATGCTGCGTTGTAATCTTGTGCTGCGAGTTTGTATATGCTGCATTGTAATCTAATGGTATTGCTTACTGATATATGTGATGATCGCTGTCTGCGTTGAGTATCTGTGACATATGCTGTTGTGACTTATCAGTGCTTTCGGTGACCTATCGGTGCGTGTGGGCTCTCCCACGATGATGATGTGACCTATGTTGTAACCTACCTTTTATGCTGCGATTTGAGACTGTGTCATTCTTTTGTGATTGATATCATACTGCATAAAACCTATCTTTTATGCTGGAGACTGCTGGCTGCGTTGGAGTGTGAGTGATATCATATATTGAAGACTGCAGCATATCACATCTGCGACCAAGTTGAAGAGCTGCCTGAGTGGAGCTGCGTGGAGCTGAATGTGAAGATTGTTGCTGCGATCCAAACAATTGCTACTGATAATTGATGCTGCTAATCACTTGATTTTGCAGGGTATATAGTCTGGTGCTTGATTTTTGTGCACTTATATCCTTTGCACACTAATATATTAGCTTCTGGTGCCTCCACATATTGTATAAAAAGGAATGCTGCTGTATATTTCAAGCTCGTGATTGATATATTTTGTATACTGAAGAAGCTTGTGTATGCTCACCTGAAGCTTGCATTGTATTCACCTTAGTAGAGACTATAGACCTGCAAGGTTATTTTTTCTATTTCTCTTTGTCATATCAAGTTTATTATTGTAAATTACACTAACGGTTGTAAAGATGCACTCTTTGGCATCTAGTATTGGTGTTGCCCTAGCTGGCAAAGACCAATCCAAAGACCCTTCCAAGGGAGATTGCAGCAAGAGAGGCAGAGGGGGCAGAAGCAAAAGATCAAAGTTGCAGTGCAAGCGTTGCGGAAAGACTAGGAA